>MU741153.1:22108-106722 GCA_026770625.1 Nicotiana glauca | reverse complement strand
TTTATTTGTTAGACAATCGTTACTCTAGGACCATTTGATCAAATTTTCAACGGTCTAGATTTGGTTTCCCCTGGATGATGTCGTTTCAGGTCTGTATAGACAGACCGGGCTGATTTCATTGAGCCTGGTCTGTGTATTGTATTACTTGGGCCACTGAATTGTAATTGGCCCGATTCTTATATATTGTATTTGTATTTCGTATTATACATTGTATTTTTGTATTTTTGTATTATATTTTTTTGTATTTATTTTCTTTTCTGTATTTTTGTATTTTACTCTTGTATTTATTATTCCTTGTATTGTCCTTGTATTTCCTTTTAATTTTTCTGATTTTCTAAAATTAAAGAGTAATTATTTTCTATTTTTGGTATTTTCTAATTGATACAAATAGATGATAATTGATTTTCTTCGTTTGTTTTCTTTCAAAAATTAGAAAAATCCTGGTATTTCGACACAATTATCAACAAATTTTCACAAGATATTCAAAATCATTTTTGCATGTATTTTGGAATAATTTGCTTAGGGCAAAAATCACGTGCTCACAATTGAATAATTAAATAAATTTTGTCCAAAAATAATCTTATCGATCGATCATTTGACAAATCCAAATCCAAATCCAAATCCAAATCCAAATCCAAAGCCAAAGCCAAAGCCAAAGCCAAAGCCGAAGCCGAAGCCGAAGCCGAGCCGAGCGAGCGACAACGACGGCGCGAGGGTTCATTCTCTTCAACTCCTTTTAAGAGCTTTAAGAAGTGATTCTATATATAAGCACACAAATGTGGTTGTCCCTCACCAATGAGGGACAAAGTGCAAGACAAAATTCACTTCTTCAAATTTTCATTTTCCCTCCATTTTATTTCCCTCCATTTCCAATTCACACTTCTTCTACTTTAAAGCCAAATGGCTTAAAGTCTCAACACTAATGTATGATCTCTATAACATCACTGCACTATACTCGAAAAAAATATCGAATAAACGAGACTGTTATAGAGAAGTTTGATTGTGTTCATATTAATTAAAACGCCTCAACTGTCATTTTTCTAATTGATCCTATGGAATGACATGCCAACCCAAATATATAATATTTCTCATAGAGGTCATTGTTATGGAGTATAATAAATATACTTTTTAAACAATTTCGGTGGGTTTTTATTCTACAACAAACTCGATGGGTTACAAACACTTTTTAATGGTAAATAATTCTCGACAAATGACATAATCCCAAATTATTATTCAAATAATCGCTAAAAATGGAAAAGCGTGTGAGAGACCATATGAAAAAGGAAAAAATATTTATTTTATTGTCTTTTTTTGAAAGAAAACGAAATGTGAAAAGACATACGTGAGGCCTATGCGCTGTAGTCGACGTCCTTATCAAAACGGCTAAGTGCTATATTTCTGTAATAATCTTTTTCTATTACAGAATCAGAGTCCTATTTCGCATAAGAAAAGATATTTTTGTTCGTTCCGACCTTACCTTTTATAAATACATATAAAAATGTTATTTTGAAGACTTTGGACAGACTTTTGGCCTAGGAATGCACAGAGCCGCCGTGGAGGCCGAGTTTCATCTTTTCTTCCATCAAACTTAGTATTTTTTATGTTTCGTCGTATGATTTGTTGTTTGGCTACCATGTCTATGTGGATCTAAAACTTCACGTTCTAGGGTTGTGGCTATTTCATGACTATTGTTATTCGAATATTAATTTTGATTTCTTGATTTATTGCATTGCTTTATTTATTCAATCTTGTGCATCATTATTTGATTGCTTGATCACAAATTGAATACTATCTACGAATCTAGAATTGAACTCGAAAGTGAAAATTCTAGATTGTATATAGGATTGAGTAGAGAAAGTTCTTAAACCTCGGCATCGGGTAATGGATTCGCAGTAAGGATACACATATACCTAATTGGCTTGCTTGGTTGATTTACAAGAATTATAAATGCGTTCCTGTTAGTTCTAATTCCATAAACATATAGGAGTTAAGTGTGACGATCCGGCAAGTCGGCTCATGAGTTACCGCTTCGTTTTCCCCATTTCTGCTTCTTTATGCTTCGTTATCCGTGTTTTAGGTGATCGAGTTGATTAGTTTGCGTTCAGAGAGGATTTGGTAAGAAATAAGACACTTAGTCTCTTTTAAGAAGGTTTAAGTTGAAAAAGACAATCGAATATTGACTTATGTTTTAGAAGGCTCGGACGGGAGTTCCGATGATTCGGTTAGCTTCGGGAGGTGATTTATGGCTTAGGAGTGTGATCGGAATTGGTTTTGGAGGTCCGGAGTAGAATTAGGCTTGAATTGGCGACCTTGAGATTTAGGCTATTCCGGTTGATAGGTGAGATTTTGATATAAAGGTTGGAATGGAATTTCGAGAGTTGTAGTAGCTTTGTTGTGTCATTTCGGATGTGTGTGAAAAATTTCAGGTCATTCGGAAGTGGTTTGGTTGGGTTTTTGATCTAAAGCGTATTTCGGAAGATTTTAGAAACTTAGACTTGAATCCGATGCGTTTTGAGTGATTTGATGTTGTTTGAGGTGTTTTGATGATTGGAGCAAGTTGGAATAAGGTTTTAGGATGTATTGGTGCTTTTGGTTGAGATCCAGGGGGCCTTGGGTGAGTTACGGGTGGTCAATCAGACCATTTCTAAGTTGGAAATATTGCAGATTTTGGGATCAGCTGTTGCAGAAAATTAACCCTTTGCGATCGCGTAGGGTGTATCGCGATCGCGTAGAAGGAATTGTGAAGGCCAGAATTTAAGCCTTCACATTCGCATAAGAGGCCTCGCGTTCGCAGAAGGCTGGGGAGTTGTGTATCGTGTTCGCAAGAGGACACTCACGATCGCGTAGAGGAGTTTGTGTCTGAGGGGTCCAAGGGAATTGTTCTTCGCGTTCGCATTAGAGAGTTGACGTTCACGTAGGTGTGGGAGGAGAAAGCATCGCATTCGTAGGGTCCTTGTCGCGTTCGCATATAGTTATTTTGGGAATTTGAAATTTGTGCTTTGCAATCGCGAGGCTAGTGCCGTGATCGTGATGAAGGAAAGGGCAGAACTTGGCAGAATGTTTTAAGTCATTTCATCCACGATTTTGGGGCTCATTTACTCCATGGTTGATCATTGTGAGAGCTTTTTCAATGAGATTAAATAGGAGATTCAAGGAGAAACGCTAGGAGGTAAGAATTTCGGACCTAAAACTCGATTCTATTGTGAATCTACCTAGAAAATCATGGAACTTAAGCTAAAAATCGAAAAACTTGGGCTTGAAATTTTTGACTTTTGAATTGGGATTTGAAGCACCATTTGTGGTCGGATTTGAGAACTTTTGATATGTATGAATGTATGAACTCGTGGGGTGATAAGGAATCTAATGATGTGAAAATTTCTGAGTTTTGAGAAGTGGGCCCGGGGCTTAGGTTTTGCCAATTTCGGGATTTTAGGTATTTTTTGATTGTTTTCACTTGGGCTTTGTTCCCTTAGCATATTGTGACGTATTCATTCTGATTTTGGATAGATTTGACACGCGTGGAGGCCGATTCGAGGGGCAAAGGCATTGCGAGCTAGAGATTTAGCCGGTTCGAGGTGAGTAATGATTGTAAATGATGCTCTGAGGGTTTGAAACCCCAGATTGCATATCGTAGCGCTATATTGAGGGGAGACACACGCTTGATGACGAGCGCGGGGTCGTGCACTATTGGGGATTGTGACTTGGTCCGTCCTGATTGATGATTTTACCGCGTATTTGACAAAACTTATTTGTTATCACCATGATTTAGGTTGATTGCCATATTTGGGCTTCGTGCCAACTATTTGAACCCTTCAGGGGATTTTATCACTATTTCCTCATCGTTTTGACTTATTACTTGAACTCACTCATGTTATTCCACTATTTTGCTACTCAACCATTTTTACTCAGTTTTGAGACTTAAATAATATTTTAAATGTTGTCTTGGGCCGTAAGGGGCCCCTCCCAGAGTTTGTACACCCCTAGTGAGCGCGGGTACCAATTGTGATGTGAGATTGAGCCGCAGGGGCTGGTATTGTTCTGAGATTGAGCCCGAGGGGCTGGTACTGTTCTGAGTTATTGCCCGAGGGGCGGATTTGCTGATAATGGGCCGGAGGGGCGAATTTCTATTTGTTATTTACTTGTTAATTACTTGTTTTGCTAATTGAAAAAGGGATTTACTTGAATCTTCACTGATTTACGGTTTAAGTGATTTTTCTGCTTCTGTATAGAATGTCTTGTGTTTTTACATGTTTTCTTACTTTCAGCCGTTATTTATATTTATTACTCACTTGGTCGGAGTACTCACATTACTCCCTGCACCGTGTGTGCAGATTCAAGCATAGCAGGTCCTGTTCCCGAGGGCTGACTCATTCCAGCTTCAGACGGATCTTCGAGGAATCTTTAGGTAGCTGCTCGTGTTTGCATCCTGGAGCTCCTCTCTATCTATTTCTTTTACGTACTATTTCAGTATTGGAGACTCCGTAGTTACATTTGAGGATTTTGTATCTTATAAGCTCATGATTTGTGACACCCCGATTAGGGCTGTGTCAGGATGGTTTTTCCCACTTTGTTATCTTTATTTCCGTGAAAATTTGCTATTAAATCATTTTAAAACTATCTTTATGTCAGTTAACTGCTTAAAAGTATGGATTGTATTAGACTGGCTGGACTTGTCTTAACGAGAGGCGCCATCACGATTGCGTTCGGGGTTAGGGTCGTGACAAGTTGGTATCAGAGCCTAGGTTACATAGGTCTCACGAGTCATGAGCAAGTTTAGTAGAGTCTCGTGGATCAGTACGGAGACGTCTGTATTTATCCTCGAGAGGCTGCACAACCTTTAGGAAAAACTTTATATTCTTGAAACTCTTATCGTGCAAACTTGTTGATCCGAGTACTAAACTTCTGTTATTCTATTCTCTCACTGATGGTGAGGACGCGAGCTACCAGATGGGGTGGACAACCACCAGTGCCACCGGCTGAGGCCACCAGAGGCCGTGGACGTACTCGTGGTCATGGCAGAGGCGGAGCAGCAAGGGCAGCAAGGGCAGCACCTGCAAATCCACCAGTTGCCCTAGCTCAGGATCATGCTCCCGCTGTGGATGCTCCAGCAACACCAATTCAGGCACCAGTTATGCCCATCGTAATTCCAGGTCTTCAGGAGGCCTTGATTCAGATCTTATTAGTTTGCACTGGCCTGGCTCAGGCAGTTTCAGCCACTACAGTAGTAGCTACTTCACAGGTCGGGGGAGGCAATTAGACCCCGGTTGCTCGCACACCCGAGCAGGTAATGCAGGGACTTTAGATGCCAGGGACATCTCCAGCCCAGTCGGTTGCACCAGTTCAGGAGTTTGTTGTGCCAGTTATGCCGGATAATGAGCAGTGTTGTCTTGAGAGGTTTGGTAGACTCCAGCCTCCGACATTCAGCGGCGCAAAGGGCGAGGATGCAAAGAGTTTCTTGGATAAGTGCCAGCGGATGCTTCGTACAACAGGTATTCTTGAGTCTAGTGGTGTGGAATTTACCACCTTTCAATTTTCTGGGGCTGCCTTCACTTGGTGGGAGGCGTATGAGAGGCGTAGGCCTGTTGGAGCAGTGCTCCTCACTTGGTAGCAGCTCTCCGCTCTCTTCTTGGAGATGTATATGCCACAATCCTATAGAGAGGAGTTGCGTAGACAGTTTGAGTGGTTGTTACAAGGGGATATGACTGTGTCACAATATGAGTCAAGGTTTTCTGAGTTGGCTCGTCATGCCGTCTGGTTGGTTCTGAAAGATCGTGAGAGGATCAGGAATTTGTTGATGACCTTACTTATTATCTCCGCATTCGTATAACCAGAGAGAGAGAGAGAGAGAGAGAGAGTGATGGGTGCTACATTCGAGGAGGTTATTGATATCGCTCGTGAGATTGAGACGGTTCATCGTCAGGAGTGAGAGGAGAGGAAGGCCAAGAGGCCTCGAAGATCAGGCAGTTATAGAGGGGCCAGTTTTAGCATGGTAGAGGTCATTATTTCAGGCCTGCTCAGTCAGCCCCCCAGAGTATCGTGGGGCATCTTCAGGTCGTGGTTATCATGGGTCTTAGCAGGGCCAGTCATCACTCAGCGCCCTCCCAGCTCAGAGTTCATCTCATGTCCCATCGGCTCAGGGCTTTTCTATACCAAGTGCATCTGCTAGTCACTCCGGTGCGAGGGGTTCCCTTCAGTCCCCTTATCCAGCACCTGGGAGTTGTTATGTGTATGGCGCGATAGGCCACATGTGGAGGCAGTGTCCTCGCAGGGTTGCTAGTTCATCTCAGCAGAAGGATCAGCCCTCGACTTCTGATCTAGTTACTTCACCACCCACCCAGCAAGCTAGGGGTGGAGGTCAGGCAGCCAGGGGTCGCCCCAGAGGGGGAGGTCGATCAGGCGGTGGCCAGGCTCATTTCTATGCTATCCCAGGCAGGCCAGGTGCTATTGCTTTAGATGCTGTCATTACAGGTATTGTTTTAGTCTTCCACCGAGATGCCTCTGTATTATTTGATCCCGGTTCTACCTTTTCTTATGTGTCCTCGTATTTTTCTCATTATTTGGGTATGCCCTGGGAGTTTCTTGCTTTAACTGTTCATGTATCTACCCTGATAGGCGATACTGTTATTGTAGACCGTGTGTACCGGTCATGTGTGGTGACTATTGGGGGTCTGGATACCCGAGTGGATCTATTTCTATTGAGCATGGTGGATTTTGATGTCATTTTGGGCATGGACTAGTTTTCTCCGTGTCGTGCTATTCTGGACTGTCATGCTAAGATAGTCACTTTGGCTATGTCGAGTGTACCACGGATCGAGTGGCATGGTGTGACTGATTATGTTCCTAGTAGAGTGATCTCATTTTGAAGGCCCAGCGTATGGTTGGGAAGGGTTGCCTTTTATATCTATCGTTTGTGAGGGATGTCAGAGCTGAGACTCCCAGTATTGATTCTGTCCCAATTTAAGGGATTTTCCCGATGTATTTCCTATAAACCTGCCGGGTATGCCACAGGACAGGGATATTAATTTTGTATCGACCTGGTGCTGGGCACGCAACCTATTTCTATTATGCCGTATTGTATAGAACCATCGAAGTTGAAGGAATTGAAGGAGTAGCTTCAGGAACTCCTAGATATGGGGTTCATTCGGCCTAGTGTTTCACCTTGGGGTGCGTCGATTCAGTTTGTGAAAAAGAAGGATGGCACAATGAGAATATGCATTGATTATAGACAATTGAACAAGGTAACTATTAAGAACAAGTATCCTTTGCCTCGCATTGATGATCTATTTGACTAGCTTCAGGGAGCGAGAGTGTTCTCCAAGATTGATCTCTGTTCGGGTTATCACAAGTTGAAGATCAGGGATTCAGATATTCTTAAGACTGCTTTCAGGACCAGATATGGTCATTATGAGTTTCTTGTTATGTCTTTGGGACTGACCAATGGCCCAACAACATTTATGCATTTGATGAACAATGTATTTCGGTCTTATCTGGATTCGTTCGTCATAATCTTCGTTGATGATATTCTGGTGTACTCGCGTAGTCAGGAGGAGAACGTGAGGCATTTGAGAGTTGTGTTGCAGAGACTGAGGGAGGAGAAGCTATATGCAAAATTCTCCAAGTGTCAGTTTTGGCTCAGTTCAGTAGCTTTCTTAGGGCACGTGGTGTCCAGCGTGGGTATTAAGGTCGACCCGAAGAACATAGAGGCGATTCAGAGTTGGCCTAGAACGTCCTCAGCCACAGAGATTCGTAGCTTTCTTGGTTTGGTAGGCTATTATCGCTGGTTTGTTTAGGGATTCTCATCTATCGCATCGCCCTTTACCAAGTTGACTCAGAAGGGTGCTCAATTTGTATGGTCAGATGAGTGTGAGGAGAGCTTTCATAAGCTCAAGATAGCTTTGACCACAGATCTAGTATTGGTCTTGCCATCAGCTTCAGGTTCATATACCGTGTATTGTGATGCTTCGAGAGTTGGTATTGGTTGTGTATTGATGCAAGAAGGTAGAGTTATTGCTTATGCTTGTCGTCAGTTGAAGCCCCATGAGAAGAACTACCCCGTTCATGATTTGGAGTTGGCTACTATAGTTCATGCATTGAAAATTTGGAGGCATTACTTGTATGGCGTATCTTTTGAGGTATTCACTGATCATCGCAGTTTTCAGCATTTGTTCAAGCAAAAGGATCTTAATTTGAGGCAGCGGAGATGTTTGGAGTTGCTTAAAGATTATGATATCACTATATTGTACCATCTGGGAAAGGCCAATGTGATGGCCGATGCTTTGAGCTAAAAGGCAGTGAGTATGGGGAGTTTGGCATATGTTCCAGTTGGGGAGAGACCCCTTGCAGTTGATGTTCAGGCCTTGGCCAATGAGTTTTTGAAGTTGGATATTTCAGAGCCCAGCCGGGTGTTGGCTTGTGTGGTTTCTCAGTCTTCTTTGTATGATCTCATCAGAGAGTTCCAGTATGATTATCCGCATTTGCTTGTCATTAGGGATAGAGTTTAGCATGATGATGCCAGAGATATGACCATCGGTGATGATGGGGTGTTGAGGATGCAGGGCCGGATTTGTGTGCCCAGTGTGGCTAGGCTTCAGGAGTTAATTTTGAAGGAGGCCCATAGCTCGTGGTATTCCATTCATCCGAGTGCCCCGAAAATGTATCAGGATTTGAGGCAGCACTATTGGTGGAGAAGAATGAAGAAAGATATTGTAGGATTTGTAGCTCGGTGTCTCAATTGTCAGCAGGTGAAATATAAGCATCAAAGACCGGGTGGCTTGCTTCAGCGGATGGTTATTCCTGAGTGGAAATGGGAGAGAATCACTATGAACTTTGTTGTTGGACTCCCACGGACGTTGAAGATGTTCGATGATATTTGGGTGATTGTGGATCAGCTGACCAAGTCTGCGCACTTTATTCCGATGTGTACTACCTATTCTTCAGAGCGGTTGGCGGGGATTTATATCTGGGAGATTTTTAGTTTTCATGGTGTTCCGATTTCCATCATTTCTGATAGAGGTACTCAGTTTACTTCGGTTTTGGAGAGCCTTACAGAGAGAGTTGGGTACTCAGGTAGAGTTGATCACAACCTTTCATCCTCAGACGGATGGACAGTCTGAGCTATTCAGATTTTGGAGGACATGTTGCGTGCTTGTGTCATTGATTTTGGAGGATCATGGGATGAGTTTCTACCGCTTGCAGAGTTTGCTTAGAACAACAATTACCAATCGAGTATTCAAATGGCTCTATATAAGGCTTTGTATGGGAGGCGGTGTAGATCTCCAGTTGGTTGGTTCGAGCCCAGCGAGGCTAGGCTATTGAGGATTGATTTGGTTCAGGATGCTTTGGAGAAGGTGAAGGTGATTCAGGAGAGGCTTCGTACAACGCAGACGTGATAGAAGAGTTATGCTGACAAGAAGTTTTGAGATGTGTCCTATATGGTGGATGAGAAGGTCTTGCTGAAGGTTTAGCCCATGAAGGGTGTTATGAGATTTGGGAAGAAAGGGAAATTGAGTCCTCGGTTCATTGAGCCTTTTGAGGTGCTTCGGAGGATTAGGGAGGTGGCTTATGAGCTTGCTTTGCCACCAAGCTTGTCGAGTGTGCATCCGGTATTTCATGTTTCTATGCTCCGGAAGTATGTTGAGGATCAGTCTCATGTTTTGGACTTCAGAATAGTTCAGTTGGATGATTATTTGACCTTTGATGTGGAGCCGATAGCTATTTTGGGTCGCCAAGTTCGAAAGTTGAGGTCTAAGGTTATAACTTTAGTGAAGGTGCAGTGGAGAGGTCGGCGCGTAGAAGAGGCTACCTAGGAGATCGAGCGTTAGATGCGGAGTAGATATTCTCACATATTTGAGGCTTCGAGTATGTTTCTTGACTTGTTCGAGGACGAACGTTTGTTTAAGTTGGGGAGGATGTGATGACCCGACCAGTCATCTCATGAGTTACCACTCCATTTCCCATATTTCTACTTCTTTATACTTCGTTATCCGTGTTTTATGTGATCGAGTTGATTAGTTTGCATTCGGAGAGGATTTGGTAAGAAATGAGACACTTAGTCTCTTTTAAGAAGGTTTAAGTTGGAAAAGTCAACTGGATGTTGACTTATGTGTTAGAAGGCTCGGATGGGAGTTTCGATGATTCGGTTAGCTTCGGAAGGTGATGTATTGCTTAGGAGTGTGATCAGAATTGGTTTTAGAGGTCCGGAGTAGATTTAGGCTTGAATTGGCGAAGTTGAGATTTTGGCTATTTCTAGTTAATATGTGAGATTTTGATATAAAGGTCGAAATGGAATTCCGAGAGTTGCAGTAGCTTCGTTGTGTCATTTGGGATATGTGTGCAAAATTTTAGTTTATTCGGACGTGGTTTTGATGGGTTTTTTATCAAAAGCATAGTTCGGAAGATTTTAGAAACATAGGCTTGAATCCGATGTGTTTTGAGTGATTTGATGTTGTTTGAGGTGTTTTGATAATTGGATCATGTTTGAATAAGGTTTTAGGATGTGTTGGTGCTTTTGGTTCAGGTCCCGGGGGGCCTCGAGTGAGTTTCGAGTGGTCAATCGGACCATTTATAAGTTGGAAATATTGCAGATTTTAGGATCAGCTATTGCAGAAAATTAACCCTTCGCGATCGCGTAGAAGGAATTGAGAAGGCCAAAATTTAAGTCTTCGCGTTCGCGTAAGAGGCCTCTCGTTCGCGGAAGGCTGGGGAGCTATGTATCGCGTTTGCGAGAGGACACTCGCAATCACATAAAGGAGTTTGTGTCTGAGAGGTCCAAGGGAATTGTTATTCGCGTTCGCATTAGAGAGTTCGTGTTCGCGTAGGTGTGGGAGGCGAAAGCATCACGTTCGCAGGGTCCTTGTCGCATTCGCATAGAGTTCTTTTGGGAATTTGAAATTTGTGCTTTGCGATCGCGAGGCTAGTGCCGCGATCGTGATAAAGGAAAGGGCAGAACTGGGCAGAATGATTTAAGTCATTTCATCCGCTATTTTGGGGCTCATTTCCTCCACAGTTGATCATTTTGAGAGCTTTTTGAAGGAGATTAAAGAGGGATTCAAGGAGAAACGTTTGGAGGTAAGAATTTCGGACCTAAAACTCGATTCTATTGTGAAATCTACCTAGAAAATCATGGAACTTAAGCTAAAAATGGAAGAACTAGGGCTTGGAATTTTGAACTTTTGAATTGGCATTTGAAGGACCATTTGGGGTCGGATTTGAGAACTTTTGATATGTATGAACTCATGGGGTGATAAGGAATCTAATGATGTAAAAATTTTTGAGTTTCGAGAAGTGGGCTCGAGGCTCGGGTTTTGCCAATTTCGGGATTTTTGGTATTTTTTGATTGTTTTCGCTTGGGATTTGTTCCCTTAGAATATTGTGACATATTCGTTCTGATTTTGGATAGATTCTACGCGCGTGGAGGCCGATTCGAGGGGCAAAGGCATCGCGATCTAGATATTTAGCCGGTTCGATGAGTAATGATTGTAAATGATGCTCTGAGGGTTTGAAACCCCGGATTGCACATCGTAGTGCTATATTGAGGTGAGACACACACTTGATGAGGAGCGTGGGGTCGTGCATTATTGGGCATTGTGACTTGGTCCATCTCGATTGATGATTTTATCGCGTATTTTACTTAAACTTATTTGTTATCACCATGATTTTGGGTTGATTGCCATATTTGGGCTTCGTGCCAACTATTTGAACCCTTCAGGGATTTTCATCACTATTTCCTCACTGTTTTGACTTATTACTTGAACTTAGTCATGTTGTTTCCACTGTTTTACTACTCAGCCATTTTATCTTTGAGACTTGAATAATATTTGAAATGATGTTTTGGGCTGAGAACTACTATTTTACTAATGCCCGAGGGGATTGTGATGATCTTTGGACTGAGTACGACTGAGGGCCAGATGTGAGGATACACTGATACTGATATGAGGCCGAGGGCCTGCGATACATATATATGCCACGAGGTGGTTTGACTGATATGAGGCCGAGGGCCTAGATTTGATGCCACGAGATGGCTCAGTATTGTGCTTGGGCCGTAAAGGGCCCCTCCTGGAGTTTGTACACCCCCAGTGAGGCAGGTACCCATTGTTCTGAGATGAGCCCGAGGGGCTGGTATTGTTCTGAGATTGAGCCCGGGGGGCTGGTACTGTTCTGAGTTATTCCTTGAGGGGCGGATTATCTGATACTGTGCCAGAGGGGCGAATTTCTATTCGTTATTTACTTGTCAATTACTTGTTTTACTTATGAAAAAGGGATTTACTTGAATCTTCACTGATTTACTGTTTTAGGTGACTTTTCTGCTTCGGTATAGAATGTCTTGTGTTTTTAGGTGTTTTCTTACTTTCTGGCATTATTTATATTTATTACTTACTGGGTCGGAGTACTCATATTACTCCCTACACCATGTGTGCAAATTCAGACGTAGTACGTCCCGCTCCTGAGGGATGACTCATTCCAGCTTCAAACGGATCTTTGAGGAGTCTTTAGGTAGCTGTTGGCGTTCGCAGCCTGGAGCTCCTCTCTATATATTTCTTTTACTTACTATTTCAGTATTGGAGGTTCCATAGTTACATTTGAGGAATTAGTATCTTAGACGTTTGTGACTTGTGACACCCCGGTTAGGGCTGTGTCGGGATGGTTTTTCCCATTTTGTTATCTTTATTTCAGCTAAAAAGTGCTATTAAATCATGTTTTAAACTATCTTTATGTCAACTAACTACTTAAAAGGATGGATTGTATTAGACTAGCTGGCCTTGTCTTCACGAGAGGTGCCATCACGACCGCGTTCGGGTTTAGGGTCGTGACATTACGTTAGCTTGAATAGGAGAGTAAGAACTCGATAGATTCTTATGAGCAATATTAACCCTCTCAACCAATAAACCAGATAAATTAATTAGTCAATTCAATTGAAGAATACTTGTCACGACCCCCCAAATACCCCCGGTCATGATGACGCTTATCACAGTACTAGGCAAGCCATTCCAACATTTAACCACAGTGAATTCTTTTATAAAACCATTTTTCTAAAACCGATTTAGTCTCAATTTCTCATATGAAATATATAAATCAACGGAAAATGCGAAAAATAGTACAAAATATACCAACACAGCCCAACAATCCGGTGCCACAAGTTAGGAGCGTCTAAATACAACCCAAAGTGATTGAATATTACATCATAGGTCTGAAATAACAGAAAACTAAGATAGGAAGGAGGAAAGTAGGGTTGCGAACGCCGTCCAGCTACCTTGCGGTCTCTGATAAAGCTCTGAGAGTGTTGGAAGCTCTCACTCTGATGTCTGGGCATCCGGATCTACGCACAAGGTGCATGGAGTAACGTGAGTATTCCAACTTAGTAAGTAACTAAAGTAAATAAAGTCTGAGTGCAGTGACGAGCAGTTAAAAATCATATAAGAGTGTTCAACAGAATATCATGTCAAACTCAACAGTTTAATAGCCAGTTACTTTGTAAAAACTTCAGTTTCAATTGAAATACTTTAAAATCATGTATTCAACATCTTTCAACAGAGGCTCGGTATAAAAGAAGAGTGAAAATATCAAAGTCATAAACGGGCCCCTCGGGCAACATATCACTCACAGTATAGCCTCTCGGGCAAGCCTCTCGGTCACTCGTGACTCAGCTCTCCTCAACAGTATTCACACTCAATACTTTAGCTCAATAATATTTTATAATAGTAATAATCATAATAATCATTGTGGCGTGCAGCCCGATCCATAGTTTATAGTCGACTACGTTTACTGGGGTGTACAGACTCCGGAGGGGCTCTTACAGCCCAAGCATCATATCGATGCGGCGTGCAGCCCGATAGAATATATATATCGATGCGGTATGCGGCCCGATCCATATAAGTATCATTGCGGCGTGCAGCCCAATACATAATATATATATATATAATATTACTGCAGCGTGCAGCCCGATCCATAATATATATATATATATATATATATATCCTCAACCTCTCTCAGTCATTAACCTTACAACCACTCGGACATATTAGTGTAAATCAGGGATCTCACCCCAAACAATTTTCATATATTAAGAAGTAGAGTGATAAAATCATATTTAAACAATAAACAGATAAAACATGACTGAGGATATGCTTTCAAAATAGATAGAGTGAGAAAAATAGTAAAATTACCCATAGGGTCTAAATAGGTTGGCACAAGGCCCCAAACATGGCGTACAACCCAAAGTATAGTATCGATCTCAAAAATACGGAATATCATAAGATTTCAAATCAAATACACGGCTTAATAGTCGCTATGGGACGGACCAAGTCATAATCCCTACCGGTGCACGCCCACACGCTCGTCACCTAGCATGTGCGTCACCTCATTTATCAAAAGAATACGAAATATCGGGGTTTCATACCCTCATGTCCAGATTTACAATGGTTACTTACCTCAAACCGGAAGTAATGCTACTCTGAGAAGCCCTTGCCTCTCGACTCGGCCTCAACTCGCGTCAAATCTACCCAAAATAAGAATCATAACATTAGAATATGCTAAGGGAATAAAGCCCATGTGAAAATAATCAAATTATACCAAAAATCCCGAAAATGGTCCAACCCGATCCCCAGGCCCATGTCTCGAAATTTGATAAAAGTCACATCAATGAAATCCTTATCCTCCCACAAGTTCATACATACCAAGAATACCAAAATCCGACCACAAATGGCCCCTCAAATCTCTAGATTAAGGTCTCCAATTTCCAAGCCCTAACTCCCCAATTTTAAGCTTCAAATCCCCCAAATTTCTTGTTTAATTAGGTAGAAATCACAATATGATCGAGTATTAAGTCCATAAATATTACCTCTAAGAAGCTCTCTTGAATTACCTCTTCAATCTCCCTCAAAAATCTCTAAAACCGACTAAAAAATGGTGAACTATGGCCAAATATCGTGAAATGGCCTTTTAAACATTCTGCCCAGCAATTTAAATTCCTTCTTCGTGAACTTGGTAAAAGCCTCGCATTCGCGAAGCTCAAAATTTCCTTTGACCAAAATCCTTTTTTGCGAATGCAGAAGACCCCTCGCGAACGCGATACCTCAGCCGACCAAACCTTCGCGAATGTGGCCGTACCTACGCGAATGTGAAGCACAAAGGTCATAGGATCCCAGCTATCCCAAATGCTCTACGCGAATGCGGGACCTCCTTCACATTTGCGATAACTACTCAAACTCAACCTTCGCGAACACGGGACCAACATCGTGAATGTGAAGGGAAACTAGTAAACCTCCCTCAACATCTCTTCGCAAATGCGAGGGCCTCTCGTGAATGCGAAGAGTAAAAACTATGCAACACAGAACTAAGAAATCTGCAACTTTCAAAACAAGGAATTGATCCGTTTAACCACCTGAAACTCACCCGAGGCCCTTGGAACCTCAACCAAACATGCAAACATATCCATAACATTTGATGTGCAAACATATTCCAACCCTAGGAACCCTCAAAACAACATCAAAACATCAAATCATCATTGAATTCAAGCCTAGAAATTCCAAAACTTCCAAATTCCGCTTCCAATCAAAAAGCCTATCAAACCTCGTCCGAATGACCTGAAATTTTGCACACATGTCAAAAATGACACAACAGACCTACTACAGGTTCCGGAATTCCATTGAGACCCCTATATCAAAATCTCACATATCAACCGGAAAATGCCAAAAATTCTAATTTCGCCAATTCAAGCCTAAATCTACTTCGGACCTCCAAAACACATTCCGATCACGCTCCTAAGTCACAAATCACCTCCCGAAGTGATCCAAACCATTAGAATTCACATCCGAGCCCTTTTTCACATAATCCAACATCTGATTGTCTTTTCAAACTAAGCTTACTCAAAAGAGACTAAGTGTCTCAACCCTTTCCAAAACCTCTCCAAACCTGAACCAACCAACCGAATATCACATAATACAGCTGAACAAGATAATAAGAAGCAGAAATGGGAAAACGGAGTGGTAACTCATGAAATCGGCCAGGTCATAACAATACAATATGATTGTTAGATAACTCATAACCCTAGATCGTTTTTGTTGCATTGATAACATAAAAGCTATCCTTTTGTTCAGAATTCATTATTTGTTTTCTTTTTATTTTAAATAGATTAGAATCAAATACTTCTAGATTTAATTCTTGTTTATATAATTAGGATAGTCTAATTTAGTTAATAGTTAATCACAAGTCCACGTGAGTTCGACATCCAACTTTTAGTCACTTTATTACTTGATAACCATGTATACTTGCGTGTGCGTTTGGCCACAACAAATTTTTGACACTGTTGCCGGGGACTTAGAAATTAGGTATTTTTCTAGATTAGACATTTATTTTTATCAATTCTTTCTTCGTTTTAGTTAGTATTTCTTATTTATTTTATTTAGGATCTTGGAATAAAAATTATTCGAAAGATGGTTATTCTTATTTTGATGATCCCTGTCCATATTGTGGAGGACCCCACTGGTGAAAAAATTGTCAAAATATTCCCGGGAGCAAGTTGTGCGCACAATCTCAATCTTTTGAGTGAAATATTTGTAATATGTCAGGATAACCATTGGGATGGTTGTCCTAATTTTTTTCATCCTTCTATGATCCCTCTTTCTAACAGTGTTTATGAGTTTGATAGGGGCAATAAAGTGCAGGATACGGAATGTGATACATATATTAGGGATATTCTGAGGCAAATAGCAGAGCAACAGGATGAACTCAAAAAAGATATGAAAAGAATGAGGGAAACAATCACAAGAATGAAGGCTGATATGGAAGAATTGAATGAAGAGAGTGGTACCAGCAAGAGGAAAAATTTGAAAAGGAGGAGATTTTGAGTCAAACTTGGCTGGTAGAACAAGCTGAAAGATTGGAAATACATGAGGCTCAACGTGAGGAAATTAAAAATGGGATTAAAGATTTAATAGAAGGAAGAGCTGAACTAGGAAAAGAGATCGAAAAATTTGGCATTGTTATTCACGACTTGGTAGCTTAATTGATTGCAAAGGTTGATGCGTCTAACGCCCAAAAAAATAGTTCTGAGTTCTATGAAGCTGATAAAGAGCTTATATGCCAAATTGAGGAGCTAAAAATAGAGAGTCAATCATTCGGACATACTTGTATTGATGATGTGCATATTGGGGAAAGCACTCTGAGTCATGAGAGGAAGTAGATAAAATTATATTTTAAGACACGAGTGTGTGTACATATGAGGATGTAAAAAGTAATACGTGTTGGTCCTCATTCTATACATTTTTCAATATTGTGTTTGGATGAGGATATGGAAATCGAGTCATCTAAGCCTTTGGAGGAGCCACTGGATGAGGAACGGGGTGCTTACATTCTTAAATTTGTCGTGCCAAAGAGACATAATTACATACCTTATCTAAAGGCCAAGAAATATAGAATACGAAATTGGTTACTTCTCCCAGTTACATTTCTACCACCACCCCGAGAGCATAACAAAAGCTTGAAGCCAAATTGGGGGTTCAATTCATAAGTTCAATGTGGAGGCAAAAAGTGGTTCACGTCATGTCGTGACGTTAAACTGGGTGCTTGTTGGGAGGCAAACCAGCTTTACTGATTCCTTTTATTGTTATTTTTATCTTATTATTATTGTACTGTCTATTTTTGTTTTATAGAATTATAAGCATAGGAAGCAAGTTAAAGCCATCGGAATAGTGCAAAAGCGAGCTAGATGGTCAGAACTAAGTGTGGGGTGACCACACAACGGACCATGCCTGGGGGAAGTCTGAGTACTCGTGAGCCGCTATTGCATCTTTATTTGTGAATTGGGGACACTGCACTCTTTTAAGTGTGGGAGGGAGAAGTTTTCTAGATAATTAGTAGTAGTTTGATAGAAAAATATCAACTTCTTATTATTGTTTTCATAGTTGTGTAGCCTAAGAAAAATCAGAAGAAAAGAATGAAAAAAGTATTTTTAAAAAAATTAGACTTTTCCCGACGATGGATCTCCTTAGACAGGTTTCTTGAGGGATTTAATTTGAAAGAAAAAAGACAAATTAATTTTCTTTTATTAGGTAGTGTAGCAATTACCCCTTGGTTTTTCTTTGTACCGCGGTTCTTTTCCAAGGATTTTGTTTGAATCGAGTGTAGTTAGTTTTTATTTTTTTGTTAGAAATAGGAAAACGTGTGCTGTGCATTGAATTGAAGCAATATCTTTTGACTTTGTTATACCTTGAGAATAGTGAGTACTTTGGTGTTGACACTTAGGCTCAGTTTTTGACTGTTGTATAAGTATCTTCAATTGTATGATCTTAATTTTGCTTAAATACTTTGACTAGAGTGTGTTGATGAGTCCAATCCTGAGTGAGATATGTGCCATGTGTGTGTGTGAGGTTTGTTTGTTATTCTGTGCATTGGATTTGATGTCTAGAACTTGCCTCGTGTGTTCACAAAGTGAAATAGTAGTTTTGTTCAGTCTTGGAAGTGATATAGGCGTTTCTTTGTTGAGCCAGATATAGATAATTTACCCACCTAATTGTTATGTATCGTAGTTAACCCTTTGAGTCTGTAATCTTGTTTCTTTGGCAACCACTTTACAAGACCTACCTACTTGTTTGAATGATCATCTATTTGAACCTTTTCATCTCTCATGCGTACCTGAACTATTATGAACTTTGTAAAAGTTAAAGTGTGTGGTGGTTGGTTTGGCTTTTGAGCGAAGCTAATGCAATAAGGAGAAAAGTCTACTGTTTTGAAAAAGTAAGAACCACTTGAATTGAAAAAGAAAGAAAGAAAAATAGTTGTATTATAGTGAAAATATTCCTTGATAGCGGTGACTCTTGATGTAATTATGCTTAAAGAAGTAGGAAGTTAATATATATTAATGTGAAGTTGGAGTTATGATTTGACAAAAGTGTGGGGTTTTAAATGTTGAAATATATGTATTAAAGTATTTAGGGAGGTGTAGTCACTATTATATCTAAATGTATCCTACCCGTCCCGTAGCCTACATTACAACCAATTAAAGTCTGACTTGATCCTAGACTGGATGAGCTTGATTAATAGAGTAGTATACTATGGACAGGCCTATGGTACATCTTCTATGGCATATGAATGTTATTACTGAAAGTGAGTAAATTCTTTCTACCTTGAGTTCCAAATTGTTCTTAAATTGTATTGTGTGTGGAACTACTTTCTTTTGTTGTGTGAGGGAACTTGATTCATGAAGGAAAAGCAATTTCATTGACCTCTATGTTAGAGTAAGTGAGTGAACTATTAATAATGCATGGTACTTACGAGTCAAATCTTAAAGTGAGGATGTTACACTTTTGTACTTAACCTATTTTAAATATTCTTGGTGTGACGAGTTAGGAGAATTATTTAAAAATGGCGTGTCTATATAAAGTGTAGTTTGATTTCTCGAGGACGAGCAATAGTTTAAGTGTGGGTATTGATGATAGGCTATAATTACGTATTTTAGTCACTTATTACACTCTAATTTACTGCACTTTAATTGAGTTTGAGCTTTAATCACTAGTGTTTCATACTAAATGTGTGTTTTATGCCTTGTAGGAGTGATTCCGAGCTTTATAGATATTATGGAATGAATTTAAGAGATTTGGAGCTTTGAATTCTGAGAAAAAGCCTAAATAATCAAGCCGGGATCCTATTCGAGGATTAACAGATGATAGTTAAGAACGAAACAAAGAATCGAGTAGGCATACGACGTATTGTTTAATAAAATGAACATAACTTTTCGCTCAAAATTCTGTTTGGGCTCCATAATATTGTATTGGGAAAAATTGAGTTTACATATTAAAGAGATATGAAGATGACATGTCAAGACACATATACTGGTAAAAAAATTACAGCTAGCAAGGAGGCACGAGTTGCAATACATACGAGCAAAAAGCAAAGGAAGAGGCACGAGCGGTCATTCAAAAAGAGTTAACGCCCATACATGTTCAAGTCATTTAAGCTCAGGAATCAAAGGGAATGACTCTGACAACGCATAAGAGTCCAAATACAGTATTTAATGAGCATTAAATACCAAAAACGTTGGAGAATCTGTCTTAAATATAATAATTATGTAATGTAGCATTCAATGTCATTAATTTCTTATAATAACAAGAGCAAAACGGATATCTCCAAAACAACTATAAAAGGGTGAGAACTGATCAAATGTAGGGACACAAAACACTATCTGAATATACTTTGGTTTACTTGTTTCTTTTGATTATACTCTTGCTATCCGAATTGCTTTCTCTTATTCATTCTTGCGATTATCAGTAACCCGAGTTCTTCTAAATTATCGCTTTAGTCAAAATTCTATTTTTTGGTTAAACAAATTGGTTCTGTTGCCGAGAATATGATAATCCATTTTATTTTAGCTTAAATTTCCTTGTTGCATCAACCATGTCGAACAACAATGACAACATTCAAGGAAACCAAGAAAATCAAACAAACTAACAACTTCAGGGATATCCATAGAACAATAACGTACTAATTCCTTCTCCACGAGGCTCTCCATGGCGGTCTCGTGAAGGCACTCCTGATAGATCTCATACAGATGGACAGGCTCAATTCGAACATGTTGAAGCTATGGATGAGGCTTTGCAAAAACTTATTGCCTCACAAATCAATAAAACTCTTCAGGCTTTTGTTAGCCAATTACTTGCCGTACCACCCACACCCACTCCAAATAACATCACTCTGGAGAACCCTCGTTCCGGGCTTGTTAATTAAGGTAGTGGTGGAACCCCCTGCGAATCACAGGAGGGAGAACCGGGTCACTTAGTTAATTCTGATTTACAAAATTTAGTACTAACATTGCCAAAACAGCTCAAAGAGCAAAGTGACCGCATATAGCAAATACCCGAGATATCACCCGTGATCAAAGGGGTAGATATGGATAAATATTCACAACAACCCTGGAAGCCAAGTGCTGCTCCCCTTCCAATCCCAAAGAAATTCAAAATGCCTGATAGACCAAAATACGATGGAACAACAGACCCACGAGACCACGTGACTGAATTCACAACAGGCATAAAAGGCAACGATTTGACTAAGCAGGAGATTGAATCAGTATTAGTCAAAAAATTTGGTGAAACACTTACTAAGGGTACACTAACATGGTATTCTCTTTTACCCTAAAATTCTATAAATACTTTTGCTGAGCTTGTAGATTCTTTCATCAAAGCACACTCGGGATTTTAAAAAATCGAAAAAAGAATGGAAGATATTTTCAAGATCAAACAAGGGGAGTCAAAATTGCTTAGGGAATTTGTGGACAGATTCCAGCGTGAAAGAATGACATTGCCACGTGTACCAGATAACTGGGTAGCTATAGCTTTCACAAGCAATTTGCATGAAAAAGCCCAGAAGCTACGAGACGACTCAAGGAAAGCCTTCGCGAATTCCCATCTACAACGTGGAATGACGTTTACAACAGATATAGCACAAAGTTGAGGATTGAAGAAGATATTATTTCACAACATCAAAAAGAAGAAAAGGTAAGCTCGAGACGGGCGAAAAACAAAAAAAGGTCCGATAAAAACAGGTGCAAACCATACATGGGACATGCGGGAAGAGAATCACGGTCAAAACAGGACAATTAGAGGTACAATCACAGATTGAGGAATAGAGAGTCAGGCTCGTCATCAAGATTTGGGAATGATCGAAGCACACGTGAGTCACGAGATGATGATAGAAGTCTAAAGGCAAGGTTTGGCGGTTATAATTTCAGCGTGAGCACTTCTGAACTTGTGGCTATTTTAAGAAGCATGGGAGATAAGGTACGATGATCGAAGGAGATGAGATCAAATCCAAACAGACGAAACCCTGATCATTGGTGCGAATTTCATAACGATTATGGGCATAAAACAACAAATTGCAGGTATTTGCAGGATGAAGTTGATCATTTGTTAAAATAGGGGTATCTCACCGAGTTATTCAATGAGAAAGATAAACAAGCATACATGAAAAACAGGCAAGAACTCCCTAAACCACCTTCTCCCAAAAGAACCGTTAACGTTATCAGAGGAGGAGAAAAAATCAATGGTGTGACGTATACAACAGCCAATAACATTTCCAAAGTAACAATTACCTACGGGAAGCGACTGCGACATGTTTTAGAGGATGAAAATATTATGTTCGAAGATGCAGATGCCGAGGGTCTATTAACTCTATATAATGACGCACTGGTAATATCTTTACTTGTACATGACACTAACGTGAAACGAGTTTTAACTGATCCAGGTAGTTCCGTGAACATTATTTTGTTACGAGTACTACGCGAGATGCATGCAGAAGATAGATTGGTACCAAAAGTGCATACTTTGTCAGGATTTGACAATTCCAGTGTTGTAACGAAAGGGGAAGTGATGCTTACTACATTCGTAGAAGGCGTTGTCAAAGACACAAAATTTTAGGTAGTGGAAATGGAAATGGCTTACAACATAATTCTTGGAAGGCCATGGATCCACGACATGGATGTTGTTCCATAAACCTTGCATCAAGTAATTAAATTTCCAGCGCCATGGTGAATATGTCAAATCGGGGGAGACTAACAGACATCCAGGAGCATCAACTTTGAGGCAGATTTAAGTGCGAAGGGTGAAGAAAAATAGCAATTATAGAATCTAGTTGATGATAACATAGCGTCAACCTCAATTGAACAATGGCAAACAGATGTGGATTCAAGGCCTGATTCCATTCAAGAACCAGAAGAAAATGAAAACATCAAAACGATGATAGAAGAGCTGGAGGCTGTGGTTTTGTTTATACACAGGCCAGAGAGAAAAGTGTATATAAGAGCCAATCTCAGCCCGGATATGAAATGTAAGTTGATTGAATTTTTAAAAGCTAACGCAGATTGTTTTGCTTGGTCCCATTCTAATATGACAGGTATACCATCGGAGGTAATGAAACACAAGTTAAATGAGGGCCTATCTCATCCACCTATCAAACAAAAGAAAGAAAGAAGGGCACTTTAAAAAATCAGGTGATTTAGGATGAGGTGCAAACAATGTTAAAATGGGTTATTCTCGAGGTAAAGTATCCTGATTGGCTAGCCAACACTATTGTGGTACCTAAAAAGAATGGTAAAGGGCGAGTTTGTGTATACTATACAGATCTTAACAAAGCTTGTCCTAAAGACTCTTTTCTATTATATCATATAGATCAACCAATTGATGCTACTACAGGGCATGAGTTGTTTAGTTTTTAGATGCATATTCAGGTTACAATCAAATCAAGATGGATCATGCAGATGAAGAAAAAATTTCATTTATAACATACAGGGGGACTTACTATTATAAAGTCATTACCTTTTGGACTCAAAAATGCAGGTGCAACATATCAAAGACTGGTAACCAAAATGTTCTAAGAGCATTTGGGAATAACTATAGAGGTCTATATAGATGATATGCTCGTTAAAACTCAGCATTTAGGAGATCATTTATCGCATCTCTCTGAAACGTTTAACATTTTACGGAAATTTAATATGAAGTTAAATCTCAAAAAATGTGCATTTGGTGTTGCATCAGGTAAGTTCTTAGGTTTTCTTGTCTCTAACCGTGGTATTGAAGTGAATCCTGAACAGATTAAGGCCATTAAAGAAATCTCTGATATACTTTCAAGTAAGAAAGAAGTTCAAAGATTGACAGGAAGGATTGCAGCATTGGGAAGATTTATCTCTAAATCATCAAAAAAGTGCTTTAAATTCTTTTCAGCTCTTAAAAAGCAAGATCATTTCGAATGGAATGAAGAATGTCAATGAGCACTCAGAAGTTTGAAAATGTACTTATCAAATCCACCATTGCTTGCAAAACCAAAGGCCGGGGAAAGATTACTTATTTACCTTGCTGTTTCAGAAGTAGCGGTAAGTGATGTTCTAGTCAAAGAAGACCAAGGTAAACAATCACCATTTATTATGTTAGTAAATCTTTGTTAGATGTGGAGACACGATATCCTCAATTAAAAAAGCTTGCACTTGCATTGATCATGGCAATTAGGAAATTAAGACCTTACTTTCAGTATCATCCTATTGCTGTAGTAACTGCTTACCCCTTACGTAATATACTACATAAGCATGAGCTATCAGGTAGGTTGGCTAAGTGGGCTATAGAATTAATTGAGTATGAAATCACGTATCAACCTAGAACTGCTATAAAATCTCAAGTGCTAGCTGATTTCGTGGTTGATTTTAGCCAGGGGATGCAATTAGAAACAGAAAAATAATTGCAAGTGTTCAATGGAGCTAACCCAGGAACTTGGACTTTATTCACTGATGGTTCATCTAACGTGAATGGTGCAAGTTTAGGGATTGTTTTGGTACCACCTACGGGTGAAACCATCCGACAAGCTATCAAATGTCATTCTATAACTAACAATGAGGCAGAGTATGAGGCTGTGATTGCAGGTTTAGTACTGGCACGAGAACTTGGCATAAATGAGATTATAATCAAAATCGATTCACAACTCGTGGTTAATAAAATGCTGGGGACTTATACAGCCAGGGAGGCAAGGATGCAACAATATTTAGAAAAGGTATGGGAATTGATAAAGCAATTTCAAACATGGAAGGTCACACAAATACCACGGGATAAAAATATTGAAGCGGACGCCTTAGCTAATCTCGCATCTGCGGCTGACATGGCAAGTGATGCAAACACCTCAATTATTCATTTATTTCATTCAGTTCTCGACCCCAACAAGAATGAGGTAAATTTTAATAATTTAACTTGGGATTGGAGGAACGAGATTGTTACTTTTTTGCAGTATGGAACCGTCCCTGATGACAAGAAAAAATCTCATGCGCTTCGAAAAAAGGCTGCTCGGTACTGCTTAAACCAGGTAACATATATCGTAAAATGTTTGGTGGTCCCTTAGCCAGATGCCTCGAACCTTCTCAAATAGAGTACGTAATAAGGGAAATACACGAGGGGCATTGCTGGAATCATGTCGGAGGAATATCATTGGTAAGAACCCTAATTAGGGCAGGGTATTATTGGCCTAAAATGGAAGAAGAAGCAGAAAGTTTCGTGGCTAAATGCGATAGACGTCAGAGGTACGGTAACAATATGCATAGACCTGCAGAATTAATACATCCAATCATCGCACCATGGTCATTTATGAAATGGGGAATGGATATCATGGGTCCATTACCACAAGCAAAAGGACAGGTGAAGTTTTTGGTCGTGCTTACTGATTATTTTACTAAATGAGTGGAGGCAGGAGCATTCAAGGCAGGAGCATTCAAGCAGGTGCGAGAAAAGGAAGTTAAAAATTTCATTTGGCGGAATATCATATGCCGATTCGGTGTACCAAAAGAGATCGTGTGTGATAATGGTCCTCAGTTTATAGGAACTCAAATCACGGAATTTTTCAAAGTTGGCAGATTAAAAGGATTACATCTACACCTTATCATCCGGTGGGTAATAGGCAAGCAGAATCAACAAATATTATCAATAATTTAAAAAAGTGTTTAGAAGAGTCAAAAGGAAATTGGCTAGAAGTGCTACATGGTATTTTATGGGCATATCGCACAACAACAAAAACAAGTATGGGAGAAACACCATTTTCATTGGTTTATGGAGCAGAAGCTTTAATTCCAGTTGAGATAGGAGAGCCAAGTACGAGGTTCACACATGCAACAAAAGAGTTTATGACGAAGAAATGCGTATAAACCTCGATTTACTTGAAGGAAGAAGGGAAGCTGCATTAGTATGAATGGCAACAAAAAAGCAAGTCATAGAATGGTACTACAACCGGAAAGCACGCCTCAAATTCTTCAAAATTTGGGACTTTGTGCTCAAAAAGGTTTTTCAATCTACAAAGACAGCTAATACGGGAAAATTAAGTCCAACATGGGAAGGACCCTATGGGATCTGTGGTGTTGCAGGCAAAGGAGCATATGAGTTTTGGAAACAATGGATGACAAAACTACCTTCGCCTTGGAACGCTGTTCACCTGAAGAGATACTATTTCTAAGGAATACCCACGGTCAGGTACCCATATTTTAAAGTTTATTTTTGAATTATTAAAATTTTACTAATGATTTTAGATGATAGGTAAAAAGCTAGCACGTACTAAATGATGAGTCATGACCTGCAAGGCACGTGGAATTAACTAAAATTCCCGGTCTAGGGTTACAATTATTCTGATAGAAATTCAAACGAGTTAAGCAGTCTTCATCTATAATCGCACCTTCGAGTCCCGTATGTTTTTCCTTTTCCAGGGAAAGGACCAAATGAGAGGAATAATCAAGTGCTTGAGGCTTCATACTTCAACACTCAAACACTTGGAGGACTACATAATACACATAGGCATGTGTATAAAGGCAAAGAAGATTGAGGAAAATCAAAGATTAAGCCTGAAAAGTTCACTCAAAGAATAAGACAAGTGCAGAAGTCACAGAAGTCACGAGCTAAGGCGAAAGAAAACCTTATTATAGTTAGAGTAAAGGCTATGTACTGAAACGGGTTATAAAGAAAAACCTCGTGTTTATTATTCTGAAACGGGTTATAAAGAAAAATCTCGTGTTTATTATTCTGAAATGGGTTATAAAGAAAAACCTCGTATTTATTATTTTTTCTTTTTTAAATCTGTTACAAGAAAAACATTTATGAGAAAGTCATAGATGTAATCAAAATACATGTAACGTGTTATTCAAAACTAGACAAGGTTAGAATAAAAACTTGTCAGAAGTTGTTTCAAAGAAGCATGTGTATTCTATTTCTTTTATCGTATGGTTACACCGTTATGAAGTTGAGACGTCTTCTTCATTAAGTGTTGAATATAAAAGGACCCTCTTTTGTAAAATTCATGTTTAATTTAGTTATTCATGAAGTTAGCAGAAGCATTTTCTAATGAATAAAATGCAGATTATTCTATAAGTCCTTAGAAATAAAGGCTAGAATGAATTAAATAGAAGTTCAAGATAGTAACGAGAAAAGTTCAAAAATATTAAAAATCTTAAGACCAAGTAAAAACTTAGTCATAAAGCTGCAAATTATTTATACAATTGCCCCATGAAAGGTCTGGGGACTTCTGTCTTCCAAAATAAACCCTCAAATGAAACCAAGGATTTTAAACATAACCTTTCAAAAAGGTACATGCAAAAAAAAAAAGAGAGAGAATTCAAACAATTTAAATTTATCACTAGGAAGATGAGGGAACTGTAGCAAATCCTAATAAAAAGAGGGGTTGAAATTACGCCTCGGCAGTAACTCCCTGAATAGCAAATCCTGATAAAAAGAGGGGTTGAAATTAGTGTAGAAAAACACACTATACAAAAAAAATGAAATATAATCCAAAAACTCTTACCATGAGTTTTTACTTTCCAGCCAAAGCGATTAGAAAGTGTCTTCCAAGACCTACCATCCATAGGTGCGGTCTTCAGTAACTTGTCTACCCAACCACGGAAATTGAGAACACTCTCCACAATTCCCATGGTTGCTTAAAAAAAACAAAATTAGAGAAGTTGAAAAACTTGAAGGAAATAGACATGAGAAAGCTAAAAAGACTTACGTGCAAAATTCCACTTCTCAGGGAAGGAAACATTATCATCATCCACTAAACCAACAGTGGGGGCAGCAATAAACCTGTCATACCAGCCACCGTCTTTATCATCCTTAGGGCTCACCAAAACACTCTTGCTCCTAGGTACCAGTATGAAAACCCCATTGTGGAAAAGCCTTGGGGAATAGAGGTGAATCAAGTAAGGGAAAGTAAAGGAAATACCAGCTGTGTTGGTCAAGTGCCTCAAACAGGCAATAGCCCTCCATACGATTGGGCTAATTTGACCCAAACAGACATGAAAGAACCGACAAAACTCAAGAATAACTGGGTCAATAGCTGGTGTAAACCCTAAAGTGAAAGGGTGTGTATAAACAAAAGAAAAACCGGTTAAGTAAGAGGTAATTCTTTGATTTGGGTTAGGGATGATAATAGGAAAGTCACTACTCCAATGACAGTCTCTAAGAACTACATGAATCAAACTTCTGTAATTTAAGTAGGAAAGATATCAGCACGATCTAAACCAGAGACTTGATTCCTAAGAGATTCTCTATCATGATAAAAAGCTAGTTCCGTAAGAATTATCTCCTCTACTGTGTGTTCACGAAGCGGTTCAGAAGATTCTTTACTTCTTCAAGAAGATATTTGTAAAAGTGAACCCCTAGATCTAGAAGAAGGTCCAGAACTAGATGAAGGGGCAGAAGATCCACCACGAATAGACCCTAAAGTACGAAGTCTACGTCCCCTTCTGCTTCTAACGGGGGCATTAGCGAAGGAATCAACTATGAGAACTCTCCTAGGGTTAGATTTTGAAGAAGACATAGTGAAGAAGGATGATACGAAGAATAAGCAAACGAAAAGTTGGAAAATTGAATATACGATAAACTTTATGTGGTAAAGACAAAGAAGGAAGTTATATTTATAATGATAAGCAACTGTCAAAGAGAAAAGTGCAATGATGGAAGGACCATAATAATGATAACTGATACTTCGTAAATAGGGAAGCAGAAAAGAAAGCCTAAAAAGTGTTGCAAAATTGCAGAACTGATAGGAAGGTGACACATGTGAAACACATTGAATGGAAGTGACAATTGAAGCGTCAATGTTGTCACAGCATTAATGGTGACAAAAATTTCCGTTTTAATGAAATTCACTTCCCAAATAGTCAACTGATGAATAAATGGCAAGTGGAGGGACTATCTATATTGGGAAAAATTGAGTTTACATATTAAAGAGATATGAAGATGACGTGTCAAGACACATAAACTAGCCAAAAAATTATAGCTAGCAAGGAGGCACGAGTTGCAATACATACGAGCAGAAAGCAAAGGAAGAGGCATGAGCGGTCATTCAAAAAGAGTTAACGCTCGTACCTGTTCAAGTCATTTAAGCTCAGGAATCAAAGGAAATGAATCTAACAATGCATAAGAGTCCAGATACAGTATTTAATGAGCATTAAATACCAAAAACATTAGAGAATCTATCTTAAAAATAATGATTATGTAACGTAGCATTCAATGTCTTTAATTGCTCATAATAACAAGAGCAAGACGCATATCTCCAAAACAACTATAAAAGGGAGAGAACTGATCAAATGTAGGGACATGAAACACTATCTGAATATACTTTGGTTTACTTGTTTCTCTTTATTATACTCTTGCTATCCGAATTGCTTTCTCTTATTCATTCTTGCGATTATCAGTAACCCGAGTTCTTCTAAATTATCGCTTTAGTCAAAATTCCATTTTTGGTTAAACAAATATATTTTTAGAAATATATTTAAAAGGGCTACAACTTTCATGTTTTTCATTTTCCTGAACTCCCATTACCGCGACGCTTGGGTTGCCGCGCAACACGCCGCGACTGTGTAAATTGCTGCTTCCCTCAAATTGTATGCTATCTGAAGTTCCTCACAAGCACACCGCATGGCGCGTCGCCCAATGCAGCTTGCCTGTGCAAATTTTACAAAGCCAGAGTCCTATTTCTCCTAGGAAAAGATATTTTTATTTGGGCCCGACCCTACCTGGTATAAATACATGTAAAAACGCTATTTTGAAGACTTTGGACAGACTTTTGACCTAGGGAATGCCCAAAGCCGCCATGGAGGCCAGATTTCATCTTTTCTTCCACCAAACTTAGTATTTTTTATGTTTCTTTGTATGATTTGTTGTTTGGCTACCATGTCTATGTGGAGCTATAACTTCGCGTTCTAGGGTTGTGGTTCTTTCATGACTATTATTATTCGAATATTGATTTTGATTTCTTGATTTCTTGTATTGGTTTATTTATTCAATCTTGTGCTTAATGGTTTGATAGCTTGATCACCAATTGAATTTATGAATAGAGTTGAACTCGAAATTGAAAATTCTAGAATGCATATTGGATTGAGTAGAGCAAGTTCCTAAACCTGGGCATCGGAGAATGGATTCGCGGTTAGGATAGACATATACCTAATTTCCTTGCTTGGTTGATTTACAGAAATTATAAATGCGTTCTTGTTAGTTATAATTCCATAGACATATATGCGTTAAGTAAGCTTGAATAGGCGAGTAAGAACTCGACAGATTTTTATGAGCAATATTAACCTTGTCAACCAATAAACTAGATAAATTAATTAGTCAACTCAATTGAGGAATACAATATGATTGTTGGATAGCCCATAACCCTAGATCGTTTTTATCTCATTGATAACATAAAAATCTGCTATCCTTTTGTTCATAGTTCATTTTTTATTTCCTTTTTATTTTAATTAGATTAAAATAAAATATTTTTAGGTTTAATTCTTGTTTAGATAATTAGGATAGTCTAATTTAGTTAATAGTTAATCGCAAGTCCTCGTGGGTTCGATATCCGGCTTTTAGTCACTTTATTACTTGACAACCGCGTATACTTGCGTGTGCGTTTGGACACAATAATTATCAATATCAAGCATATTCCATTTGACATTTTCTACTAATTTAAAAAAATTATCCAAAGATAAAATAATCAGTATGGTATATACTTTCAAAATTCATTTCCTTGGTATACAATTTCGTCATGGCTTCTTCCTTTGTTGTGTCACCTAAATAAGTTCCCTATACTCATCATTTTTAAATAATTCACATTTTTTCATTAATTTTTATTTAATAATTCACTCAAATATCCTATAAAAATTAAATGATTGCCGTTTTCTTATACTCCCAACAAGTCCAGTTCTTTTCTTTTTCTTTTTCTTTTGTTTATTTATGTTTCCTCTATTTTCTTTTGTTTTTGCCTCCCAAATGTTTTCTTGATTTTTTTCTTTAACTCTATTTGTGATTTATCATACTTATTTGCCATCTGCCATGCACGAAATTAATATTTGCTTGTCAAATCAGGTAAACTATTACTCTTTTGTTAATGTACTTTTCAGAGTCTCATGTTTATTCTATAGCTGATTTATTTACTTAAATATATTTTTATAGCTATACTTTATGCAAATTTTGTCTAGGAAGTAATCCTTATTAGTTTCAGTAGGAAGTTGTGCTCCCTTAATATTTTGTTACTTTATTTTTTTTAATTATTGCAACCCTAAATTAATTTCAGAGTAATGGAAGGCAAAGTAAAAAAATAGAAGTGAATTTTATAACTCTGTATCTTCTACCACTCATATAGTCTATTTGGTCAAGTTTATTTTTGGGCTAAAAACGCTTTTTCCGAAAATTGAGGTATTTGGCCAAGCTTTTAGAAGGAAAAAAATGCCATTGAGGAGAAGGAGAAGCATAAGCAGTTTCTGAAAAACAGAAAAAGTAGTTTCTCTCCAAAAAATACTTTTTGAGAAACACGTTTGAGAAAAATACACTTAGAAATAATTTTTAAAAGCTTGTCCAAATATTAATTACTGCTCAAAAGTGCTTTTTACATTAATTAGCCAAACACAAAATGCCGATCACCAAAAATACTTTTTTAAAAAGTACTTTTAAGAAAAACACTTCTCAAAATAAGCTGATTTTAGAAGTTTAGCCAAACAAGCTATAATTTTTTTGCTTAAGCAACAACTTAAAAGAGAAAGCAATACAACAACAACCCAGTATAATCCCACTTAGTAGGGTCTGGGAAGGGTAGTGTGTATGCAGATCTTACCCCTACCTTGGGGTAGAGAGGCTATTTCCAAATAGACCCCCGACATCCTTCCCTCCAAGAACTTCCCACCTTGCTGTTGGGGAGACTCGAATTCACAACCTCTTAGTTGGAAGTGGAGGTTGCTTACTATCAGAGCAACCCCTCTTGTCAAAAAAAGAGAAAGCAATATGAATTAAGATTCATGTACTCGCAACATGTGCAATAATAATGTTTGTTCTTTGTGTAGCTACGACAAAGGACTTATAGCCTGTTTGGCCATGCTTTTCTTTTGACCAAAAATATTTTTTATCACAAGTACTTTTTTCCTCAAAAGTTAATGTGTTTGGCCAAACTTTTTAAAAGAAAAAAAACTTTTGAGCAGAAGCAGAAGCAGTTTTTTATAAGGAGAAAAAGTTGCTTCTCCCTAGAAGTATTTTTTTGAAAATTATTTTTGAAAAAAATACACTTAGAAACATATTTTTAAAAGCTTGACCAAATATTAATTGCTGCTCAAAAGTGCTTTTTAAATTGATTATTCAAACACACAAATATTTTAACCAAAAATACTTTTGGAAAAAGCACTTCTCAAAATAAGAAGATTTTAGAAGCTTGGCTGATATGATCCTGGATAGTACTGGCAAAAACGAAGAATATTGAGAATGACTTGTCACGACCCAAACCCAGATCCAGTCGTGCTCGTGGGGACAAGGTCGGCCAACTAAACCCAATTCATCCTTTTAAAACAGTTAAACAATTCATAAGCAGTTTAAATATGATTTAATGATAATAATTAGCGGAAGTACAGCCCGACACAGCACAGATCGGGGTGTCACAAGTCACGAGCATCCATTAGAGTATAAATGCAACTACAAGGTCTGAAATATACGAAACAGGACTGATAAACAAAGGGAAAAAACGGTGCTGCGAACTCTGCAAGTCACCTTGCTATCTCCGATAACTCTGCCTCCGATCAGTCAAAACCCGCTATCGGGTGCAAAAAATACCTGCATCTGCACACAGTGGAGGGAGTAAAGTGAGTACTCCAATTCAGTGAGTAATAAAGGTAAATAATAACTGAGCAGTAAGTAATCGCGTAAAGCAAACCAACATGCTGTATAGAAGCAGTGTAAGACCCTTTGAGAAACGCAGTGAAACTGTGAAATCTTTAGAAATATCTTAGCTTAGTTTAAACTCTTTTGAAAGTGACTTTTTCAATAGTTACACAATAAATGCAAAACAGTTAGTGTCGATAAGCACCGAAAATCCACCACTCGGTCACAAATACCACAGTATAACAGGTAAAATGACAAGTAAATGTGAAAGATGAACACATAAAAGTTTGCCCCTCGGACAATATCTCAGAACGATACCAGCCCCTCGGCTCACTCTCAGAACAATATTAGCCCCGTGGGCTCACTCTCATCTCTTAGCACTCATTCTCAGCACTCGGCTCATATATCTCTCATAATAACAGAAATCAGAATAACCGCTGCGGCGTGCAGCCCGATCCATACAATGCTGCGACGCGCAGCCCGATCCATCTAGAGAGTTGACTGCGCTCACTGAGGATGTGCAGACTCCGGAGGAGCTCCTACAGCCCAAGTGCTATGTTGTTGTGGCGCGCAACCCAATACATATAAGTATTGCTGCGGTGTGCAGCCTGATCCATAACATGTATAATATCCTCACCGTTGGGTTTTTCACCCCTCTCAGTCATTAACCTCACAGCCTCTCGGGCACAATAATAGAAAGCAAGGATCTCAGCTCACAAATTCCTCTCATTTAGGATTAGAATGATAAAGCCGGCTCAAATCGTTTAAAATAGATAGAAACATGACCGAGGATATGATTTTTAACAAGTAAAGTAAGGAAAATCAGTCAAAATCCCCAAAGGATTCAAATAGTTGGCACGAAACCCAAATATGGCAATCAGCCCAAATCATGATGATAACAAATAAGTTTCAGTCAAATACGCGGAAAAATTATCATTCGGGACAGATCTGTCACAATCCTAATAGTAAAAGACCCCACGCTCACCATATGTCTCACTTCAATATAGCACTACGATGTGCAATCCGGGGTTTTAAACCCTCAGGACATCATTTACAATCATTACTCATCTTGAACCGGCTACAACTCTAGCTTGCGATGCCTTTGCCCTTCGAATCAGCTTCCACGCGCGTAGAATCTAACCAAAATCAGAATGCATACGTCACAATATGCTAAGGGAAGAAAGACAAAACGAAAACAATCAAAAAATATCAAAAATCCTGAAATTAGCAAAACCCGAGCCCCGGGCCCACTTCTAAAAAATCAGAAATTTTTACATCAACGGGTTCCTTATCACTCCACGAGTCTATGCATATAAAGAACACCAAAATCGGAATCCAAATGACCCCTCAAATCCCAATTTGAAAATCCAAAATTCCAAGCCCTAGTTCTTCCATTTTTGTTCAAGTTTCCATGAATTTCTAGATAGATTTCATAAGAGAATCACGTTTTAGGTTAAAAATCTTACTTCCAATCGATTCTCATTGAATCCCTCTTGAATCTCCTTCAAAAATCTCTCAAAATGATTGACTATGGAGGAAAAATGACTATAATCGCGGATGAAATAACATATAAACTTTCTGCCGAGCTCTGAACTTCTTTCATCGCGATCGCGGCCCAAGCCTCGCGATCGCGAAGAGCAAAAATTTCAAGACTCCAAAATGCACTATGCGAACGCGATGCCTTATTTTCCAGACCTATGCGAACACGTACCAGCTGATGTGAATGCGAAGAACGAATTCACTGGACCCCCAAATACTTATATGCGAACGCGAAACACTGCATGCGAAAGCGAAGCACAAGGTCAAGGCCCTCCGCGAACGCGAGACCTCAACCACGAACACGAAGTCCAAACTCAGGCCAACCCAAATTCCTTCTACGCGATCATGATGGACCTTACGCGATCACGAAGGCTAAAATCATCTGTAACAGCTGTTAAAATTTCTGCAACTTTTCAACATAGAAAATGGTACGATTGACCACCCGAAACTTACCCGAGGCCCCTGAGACCTCAACCAAAAGCACCAACACATCCTAAAACCTCATTCAAACTTGTTCCAATCATCAAAATACCTCAATTAATACCAAAATCATCAATTCACATCGAATTAAAGCCTAAGTTCCTAAAACTTTCGAAATACGCTTTCGATAAAAACCCAACCAAACCACGTCCGAATGACCTAAAGCACACACATCCCAAATAACATAGCGAGGCTACAGCAACTCTCAGAATTTCATTCCGACCCTCAGATCAAAATCTCACCTATCAACCGGAATTCGCCAAAATACTAACTTTGCCAATTCAAGCCTAATTCTACATCGGACCTTCAAAACCAATTCCGATCACACTCTTAAGTCATAAATTACCTAACGAAGCTAACCAAATCATGAAAACTCCGATCTGAGCTCATATACAAACAAGTCAAATCTTGGTCAAATCTTCCCAATTTCAAGCTACAATCGAGAACTGTTTTTTCAAATTCATTCCGATTTCCGTGAAAAAATAAAACAAACGATCTACATCAGTCATAATACATTACACAAGGCAAGCACCGAAAACTAACGATCAAAGTGCAAAAGCTCAAAATAACTGGTCGAATCGTTACATGACCCTAGTTTATCAAGTGGACTGTTCACCCACTCCAACTTCATTATTCAAACCACTTTGATTATCTTAATCAAATATTTCGCTGTTTTATTTATCTCGGATTGTATCATTGGCCAACCACGATATTACTCACTCTGAGAAAAGGAAGCTCGCTATTGACTTCAGTAACTAATTCAACTAATAAAGAGGGAAGAAGCATAATTGGGTTCCTCAAAATATAATGCATCATTGGCAAGAAAATATAATTGTATCCTATTTTCATTCATTTAAAACTAAATACATGACCTATATATTGAAATGACACTAAGACATTAAGGGCCTATATTGAGCATGATTTTTTTTTATTGAGCTAACAAAATAGAATTATCATTCATAAATTTTTTAATTTATTTCTTTTAATTTCTATTTTATAACTCAAACATATTGTTCAATCATATTGGTCATATTTTTAAATATTATTTACTCATTTATAGGGGTACACATACAACGCACCTGCCCAGAGACTAGTAGCCAAAAAAACAAAGAAGACATGTGACATCAAATAATGTACAAAAGACAAATGTACGTTACATGATGTGTTCGATCTAGAGCATAACTTGTGGATGTACTGTCACGATCCAAAATTTTACATGTCGTGATGTCGCCTATCGCAATACTAGGCAAGCCGACAATTCAATAAAACACACATTCTTTATGTTTGAAACATAACAAATTAAACTTAAGAGTAGAATCCCATAAATACTCATACAAATAGCGTGTGTCAATATCAGATACTCCCAAAATTCGGTGTCACTGAGTACATGAGCATCTACATGACAACATAGTCTGATTGATAAAAACACTATCTATAAATATAGAACAATAAAAATAACTTGAAAGTAAAGAGAGTCAAGGTCTGCGGACACCAAGGCAGCTACCTCGATAATCTTCAACAGATAAATCTATCAGCCGCCGTATCCGGAAGTACCTGGATCTGCACACGAAGTGCAGAGTGTAGTATGAGTATAACCGACCTAATGTACTCAATAAGTAACAAGACTAACCTTTGAGCTGAGAATAGTGACGATCTCAATAATGCAGTAAAAATACAAATTTTAACAATACAAGAAAAATGTAGACATGCTTTCAGGTTTAAGAGTTAAGTGCATCACATATAAAATATGCCAAGTGTGAATGATAAGAGGAATATGACATATCTATATCCACATGCCAATATGAATACTGTTGATATCCAATTTTTTCTTGTACTTTTTTTATATACAAAATACTTTCAAAATAGCATATGTATGCATATATAAGTATGTCCAAATGTTTTGGTATTTTTTCCTAATTTAAAAAAAAATTAATCAATTTATGGTTTAATTGCAATATTAGCTAAATTGCTAAATTTATTTAAAGCTAAATTTATTTAAATCAATTTATGGTTTAATTACAAATTTACTTAGTATTTTAAAGCTAAATTGCATATAATTGCAATATTAGCCTACTTTAAGTTTTAATTGCGTTTACAATAACAAAATTGATTCTACTATTTTTTATTTAATATTTATATATTATTAATTAATTTCGTACCTTTAATTCTGTTTCTAGAAATTATTTTACTATTTTTATAAAATTAAAAGGGAAAAAGTGGCTATTTAAACACTAGCCCTACTTATTTCAATTTTAGCCTAAACAGCCCCCAATTATACCCAATTTCAATCCCAAATTGCCCAGCCCAATTCTTAAATTACCCGCCCCTGACCCAATTATATACAACCGCCCGACTCCCCGTTTAATCCAGGCCGTTGATCAAAATGATCAACGGCCACGCTTCATTATTTCCTTTTTAATTTGCCAAACCCCTAACCCTAATTATTTTCACCAACCCGTCGCCTCTGAAACCCTCCACTCTCTCAAACTCTCTCGAACCTTCTCCGAACCCTAGCTGCCTCCTGCCACCCCGCCTTGAAAGCCACCGGAATCCATGGCTTCTAAGGCTATGAGAGTCTTATACCTACCTCCTGTTGCTCTTACACACTTGATCTCTGAGGATTGAAGGCCTGACCTTGAAGGTTTGTACCCATACCACTGTTGATTCGAGGTTCTACGGCCATCTACGGCCTTGCTCCGGCATACCATGGTTGTTTGAGCCTGATTCTGACCTCTCCGACAACGATCGGTGACCTTTCAAAGCCTTTCTCATTTCTAGGGTTCCTCTGAACCCTAACCCTTCGAGGTTTTCTCCGATTCCTTTAGTCACGTTGTATATCTATGCTTTCCTTAAGTTTTCAAACGATTTTCCTGACTCTGCTTTCAAAAACTACTTTTAAAATCTTTCGTTTCCGATCTAGGGTTTTCTGAAAAAATGTTCAAATGTTTCTCTGACTTTCTTTCCCTTTTTCTTTTGTGTGTATTTGCCTCTACTATGCTCTTATGTTTTTCTTCTATCATATTCTTGTATGTTCTTCTTCTGTATTTTCTATACTATGTTCTCATATGCTTTTCTACTATGTTCTTGTATTTTCTTCTACCATATTCTGGTATGTTTCGCCTACTATATTTTTCTACTATGTTCTTAATATTTTACTATTTTCCTTCTACTAAACCTTGTTTAAGTTTCTTCTAAAAGATCTTCTTAAGCATGTTTCTTCTACTGTTCTTATCAGTCTTTTCTCATTATGCTTCGAATTAGTTTCTTCCACTCTTTTTGCTTTGAAACCTTCTGCTATGTTTGCATGTTACTTTTCTACCATGTTTCTCATGAGTTCTATTGCTGAAAGAAGTATATTAGAAGTTTCAGTTCTTTTCTGAAACCTCTAAACATGTTTCGATTCAATTGCTTGCCCTCTCATCTTTGCTTTATGATTTGTCTAAACTAGGGTTTTTATTTCAAAACCCCCAACCTTTCCAGACTAATTTCGAGTTTCATGATTCGGCCTTTTGCTAAACTCTTCTAAACTCTTTTTTCACTGGATTTTTCTATTTGATTTTGCAATGGCACAACTTCTTCTCTCAACTCAACGTGTTTGTGTGCTCTTTATGTGTGATTCACCTTCCCCTAAAAAAGGGTTTCAAACTTGTAATTAATTCAAAATCCCTTCTAAATATATCTAACTGATTCCCTTTCCATTGTTTGTTGATTTCCCCTAAGTTAAAAACCTTTTCCATCTTTTTGACTCGGTTCATTCATATAAATCTCAGACCTTGTGATGTACTGGCTGTTAATTGATTTCCTTACCTTATTTGTACAAACCGTGTACTTCAAAACCCTGTCCTTAAATAACCTTTTTATGTATGTGCCCTTAATTGCATGATGCGTGTCATACCTCCTTTCTCCTACACCCCGAAAGGGGTATATAAGGGAGTTTTTTCAACTTAAAGTGACAATCGAAATAGGATTATTTTATTCAATTTAGAGTCGCCACTTTGGATGATTTATCGTGCCCCAAGTTATCGGTTTAGAATCTCGAATCGAGGAAAGATTGACTCTGTTTTACAGTCTGCGAATACAGAAATTTGGGTAAGGAATTCTGTTAACCCAAGAGAAGGTGTTAGGCATTCCAAAGTTCCGTGGTTCTAGTACAGTCGCTCAACTGTTAAAATTGGCCTGATTATCTGATTTTAAAACACTTTTAAACATATGTGCATTTTAACTTTATAACCGCTTTTATTCATTTTAAAGAAGATTTTAACATCGCTTAAAACATGTTTTTGGATCGCGCCACATAAAATGTACCCGCAATTCGAAATACATTTTATTCAACGTTATTAAGATTGGATTTGGGTCACATGAAATGCACACCCGAGTTTAGGAAGGTAAATTATTAAAATTATGCGCCTAAGGCAACTACGTATTTTTAACTTCGCGAGGGCTATAAAAATTCGCTAAATGACGTGCCTCGAATTCTAAGGATTAAAATACTAATTAAGTGAGGGACATGTATTTTTAGATTTTTATTTGGCACGGCACGCCTCAATTCTAATTTTAACGAGAATTGACTAAATTAAACCGCATGAAGAATTTCTAATCAATAATGTGGAAATTTCTAACTCAATAATAATAATCAAATGCTAACAGAACACGACACCATACTGAATATATTGAAAGAGCCCAAGTAGGTTATGACCCATCGTCCAACTACCATTTCATCAATAGGCAAAAGGACACAATTGGGCTAAAATCGTGAAGCCCAAGCTGAAGTATTCCCAACAAAGGAGACTCGACACCACTGGGCCCATGCTATAGCCCAAGTCAATGCTTTCAACATTAATAGTTGCAGGAGAAACACATTGTCATGATAATTCAAACTCGAACAATTAGCTATTAACACATTGCGCAGACTATTTGATCATTTAGACCATCCATTCGAATTTCCAAAAAAGAGAGCAATTTTAAATGGATTTTATTCATATGCTGAGTTCCGATTTCGTGCCAACATACTTAGACAACTACATAATTTAAGCTTATTAGAAGGAAACATGTAAAGAATTATATTTTCAGGCCTTCTCATGGCCCAAATTAGACTTGGCTCTCATTTGAGATTCTTTATGGAGAAAGGAGCATCACATGAACATGGGGTGGGAATTTAAACGACGATTTAAGCGATAATGCATTAAATGAATTTGAAACTCTCAATCAAAAATACCCAAGACCTCACACCAACAGGTCCATATATATACATAGGGGTCGGCTAGGCCGTAGACATATCATATCCAAAATTATATACAGGATACTGTCTGCAAAACCTCGAAGTAGGCATAACCATAATATATACAAGTCGGAACGGGGATCCTTACATACTCATAAAATGACCAAACACATTTGGAACCCTGACATAGTAATATTCCAAGAAGAGGTGGAACTCACCAACCAAAAACTGGCACTTGAAGAAAGTCTATAGTAGAGGGTCCTTGCCTCGTCCTATATAAGAACTTCGATCAGACATACTTCGAAGCGGAATCTTCATGTCCCTATCAGTTACCTTTCTCCTCTTGGCCCGACTACTATCTTGTTCCTCTGCGTATCCCATAACATACACCGACAAATCCTGATTGACGGACTCCCAAGACTGTGGACTACCCGAAACCTCAAAAGAGCTGGTGTCCTCAAATACCTTAACATAGTTTTGAGCCTGCGGGAATCCCGGTTGTGCAAATCCATGCACTACTCCCCTTATACCCTGATCAACGGGCTGTGAAACTAAGGGCCTTGGTGAGGTCGGAACTCCTTTCACCCCATCTACTGCCGGAGTGGTCGAAACAGCTCAAACGGATGACTCATATGGATCCTCGGATGGATCCTCCTCAATAGAACCCATAATCTTCGATAGGTTTGAATCCAAAGTGTAACTTATCTCTCTTTCTAACACCTTCATTGCCTTCTGACCCGTGCTAGCGGCTATAATTTTTGGAGGCATCGCTGAAAACATAACATTGTTAGGAACATGAATGCTTATATCGCACGATCTAAGATAAAAAAAAAGGATAACATCCTATATGTCATATAGCCTCTTGTCTATAAGTGTGGTGCACAACACACCCATAAACAAGACTCTACTAGTCACGGTCTTTAGACAACCCTAGGACCGAACTGCTCTGATACCACTTTTGTCACGACCCAAACCGATGGACCGCGACGGGTGCCTAAGTCCTACCTGTCAAACACCTCTAAGCATGCGTCTAATATATGAACCTGAATAACATCTACTGCATTACGAAAATAACAGACATGAAAGAAATATGCCATCAAGGCATATGTACGTATACATGCATAATACAGTGGGCAAGCCAGCAAGGCTTCTATAGACAACTATATATAAAAAATTGAAAGCCGATAAGGCCACATACAACCCAACTAGGCATACTGTCTATAGACCTCTAGTGGAAACATAACTGTACAAAGACGGTACTGAGTCATATCATATATATATACACACACAAATGTATCGTACCAAAATCAAAGCAGCTCCAGATCAAGTAGAGCACGCCAACTTTCGCTGATCAGGAATCCTAAGAAGGGGAACCGTCAACTTGCCTACTTGCACCTGCGGGCATGAAACACAGGCTCCGTGAAATAGGGCGTTAGATAAAAAATTACTGAGTATGTAAGGCATTAAAATTAGTACGTAAAAGACATAGCTAAAACATGAAATACAGAAATACATCTTTAAATCTGAATAACTTTATAAATTCTAAAACGTTTATAATGTCATGCACGTGCGTATAAATGTCGTGTCATGCATAGGTATTGGTGTACATAATATCATCAAGCCACTTAGGGCATTCCCATCATATCGTCTCGGCCACCGTGGGCAACATCATCAACATATACCAGCTGATCAGGTGGTGGTGCGTATATAGCGACGTAAACCTTTTTCCATATTCCACATATATATATATATATATATATATATATATATATATATATATATATATATATATATATATAACGCCATCTGGTCATGGGTCAATGCACATGAGTAATATGCATGAAAAATATGTAATAATCTTAATATTCCTTCCGGATAAACTTTTCCAACAGCGTATTATTTTGAGACCCATGAACAGAAAATAATAATAATTTTCATGGGGAATCAAGAATATAGACACCCCTAATAATTTTATGAATAGAGTAATTTATGGAAATTGTGTGTTTGCTCGTTTCTTCAGTATAATTTGAACCATGCCAAAAGAAAGAAGGGATATTCCTGAAATTATTGGGACAGAATGAAGCTTCTACTTCCGTAAAATGTGTTGAGCGAAATTCTGCCTGAATCCCTTTGGAATTTTGAACGAAATTGTGGTGGCCTCTTTTGAAATTTCTATCAATTTTTTTTGGCTAAAGAGTTAAATTGTTTGGACGAAATAGTTCTGTTCACGTTCTTGGTTTCAAACCAAGAACAGATTGAGGCTAAAGACATGAAATGAAATGAAGTTAAATGACACAAAATGAAGCTTGTTTCCGTTTCTTGCTTTTGAATGGGTTTGATACTAATTTGTTGTATCACATTTGTGGGTTTATCAGATTCCTACAAGGAGATAATATTTAGACACCTATTTACAATTTTTTATGAGTCATAATTTTAAATTGGTGGCCTTGTTCCACGCGGAGAGTGGTGTATTTTAGTTAATTTTTATCCACTTATTAGTTAGCTGGGTAATGTCCCGTTACCTGGTAATTAAGCAATTACCCGCATAATTTAAAACTTACCATAAATTACTTAAAATTTTATTTATTTTTATTCTTCATATATACTTTATATATTATACTACGGTGGTCATATGGTACCTTGCATGGTACTAGATCATAATTATCAGGTATTATCACTCGACCCGTATTTTATTTCAAATTGACCACTTTCAACAAAACTCATTTTCTTTAATTCATGTACCCCTTTATCCTTCATAACACTTATTTATCGCCTATTATAAATAGCGTAAATATGTTAACGTCAAGATGATCTCATCCTCGAGTCTACGTCGGTTGTCTGAAAACGATTTAACATACGAAAACACGAGATGTAATAGCGGCTAAGTGAGTCGCAGGTGCTAAGACCCCTGGATAGAATATAATTGAAGGGGATTTTGGCATTTTTGGACGAAAGAAAACTCGGTTTGGGGCGATTTCTGAGCAAGAGTTCATAGGACTTCTTGAGTAAGTCACTTCTGATCATTTTTACTCCATAGTATTGAATTATTATTCAATATTCTGACTAGATTACATGATTTTGAGGTGTAATTCGAGAATTTGGGCCAATGGATTTGAAAATAAGAATTTAGGATTTGGAAGTCAAGTTGATGTCGGAATTTGGTAAATTTAATATGGTTGGACTCGTGGTTGAATGGGCATTCGTATTTTGTAACTTTGTTGAGTTCCGAGACGTGTACCCCACTATTGACTTTTGAGTTGACTTTTAAAATTTTATTTTAAAACTTAGCATTTTCATATGGAATTGATTCATATGCCCCGTGTTGATTGTATATAATTATTTGTGACTAGATTTAAGACGTTCGGAGGCCGATTCACGAGGCAAGGACTAATTGGAATAGATAATTACACGTTTTGAGGTAAGTAACACTTCTAAACTTGGTTCTAAGGGTATAAATTCCTGAATTCCGTGTCATGTAATGGTATGTAGGTGACACATATGCTAGGTGACGGGCGTGTGGGCGTGCGCAGTAGGAATTGTGACTTGGTTTGTCCTGTGAGACTGTAGAATCGAATAGCCTACTGTTTACTATGTGTTCCCATTGTTTTTATGGGATTTTACTGCACTTAATGTTAGAAATCATGTTTAGGCCTTATGATATCACCGTTGAGACCCGTGAGGTTGTATACTTGCTGAATTAACTGCTATTTGTTGTTTTGTTATCAGTCATGATATTACTTGCATATATTACCTCCTTCCTTTCCTATTTATCATTAATATATGTTATTATCTTTGTTTGGACTGAATTATATGTTTTCTAAGAGCCTAGGGGCCTGGAGAGGCTGGTGACTGAGATAAGGGCCTGAGTGCCGAGCTGTGAGCTATGTGACTGTATATAGATCGGGCTGCACGCCGCAATGAGCCTCAAGTCTGTATATGTATATATTGGATCGGGTTGCACTCCACAACGAGCGTTTGGGCTGATTATCTTATTGGATTGGGTTGCACGCTGCAACGAGCCTTATGGCTGCTTATATATTGGACCGGGCTACACGCCGCAACGACATAACGCTTGGGCTAAAGGAGCCCCTCTGGAGTCTGCACACCTCTAGTGAGCGTAGGTTCCTAATGAGTATGATTTCAGAGGGTTGAGAGCTGAGTGATTGAGCTATTGAGATAAGTTGAGTGACTATTATCTTGATAAGCTGTGCTTGCTTTCAATTATTTGTTGCACTGAGTTGCTATCTGTCCTTGTTGTGCAAATTTCTAGAAGAATTGATACCTGGTTTACTTGAGCACGAACTGATTTAACTTAGACTACTAAATTTGAAAGCATGAATGTTTTTTTTTAAAATGTTATTTTAAACAGACTGTATTTGCATTGCTCGTCACTACTTCTCAGATCCTTATTTATTTCTGTTACTTACTGAATTGGAAGTACTCACGTTACTCCTTGTACCTTGTGTGCAGATTCAGGTAAGACCGGTCGCAAAAATTGTTGAATTCGTACGTAGTTGATTATCGGAGACATACGAGGTAGCTTTTGGCGTTCGCAACCCTCGTCTCTCCCTCCATTATTATCCTTTCTTTCTATTTTGGCATTAGTGGACTATTGTAAACTCTGATTCTAGACTGGTTTTAGATGCGCATTACTTAGTTTATTTTGAGTTAAACTCTTTCATGAAGTTTCTATTATGAAAAAGCTTTGACTTGATTATCAATGAAATATCCAAGTGTTTTTTGGAAGTGTGTCGTCTTTACTAGTACCGTGATAGGATCCATCATGACTGGTTAGAGTTTTGCATCGTGACAAGTTGGTATCAGAACCTAGGTTGCATATGTCTCACGAGTGATTAGCAGGTTTAGTAAAGTCTCGCGGATCGGTACGGAGACATCTGAACTTATCTTCGAGTGGCTGTAGAACCCTTAGGAAACTTCACATTCTTGAATTCTTATCATACAAACCTGTTGATTCTGGTAGCTAAAATTATGTTATTCTATTCTCTTACAGATGGTGAGGACACGCGATACTGGTCAGGAGAGATAGCTACCAGTACCACTAGTTGGGGCCGCGAGAGGCCAAGGTCGCGGTAGAGGCCATGGTAGGGGTAAGGATGAAGCCCGAACAACAACTAGGGTAGCACCTATTGATCCACTAGTTGCCCCCGTTCAGGATCAGGTCCCAGTTGTGGATGCACCAGCGGGACCAGCTCAGGCACCAGCTATCGCGCCACTTTTTCTTGCAAAATTGGGTTTTGACATGTGACAACTCCTTTAACGAGGTGTTAAAAGAGGAGAGTCGTCACCTAACGGGTTTAAGGTGTGTTAGGGCACCTATTTGCATATGACTCAAGTTCAACTAATTTGCATCATCAAAGATCGAGTAAGGGCTCAAATTACCTTAAAGAGAAGGTGTTAGGCACTCTTCGAGGTCCACAACTGTGGGTCCTAGCCAAACTTGAATTATATGAAGGAGTCAGATAAACAAAGATAGAGAGAAGAACAAGAAATTTGGGCAGTTTTATTATCAAAAGACTTGGAATAAATACAAACACTTGATTTAGAGACAAAATGGGAGGGGATCCTAAGTTTTTTAGCATAAAGGATCAACCCGTGCAATATAAATAATACTTCGTAACTCCCTTGAGATGGGGTGTTACTCGTATTATTCAATGGGCACAGACTATCATCTCCTGCTGCCCGATTACTATCATTAAGTTTGTTACCTAGAGCGCACTAATTGATTCTAAATCGTGCCTTATGCGTGCACTACCTACCCCATGCCTATGGCTAAGGAGACTTTGGACCTACTATTTGGATGGTTCTAGAATTTACTCAGGTTGCTCAAAATGATAAATTAAAGCGATATTCAAAACATGTAGGACTACACATAAGGGTAATAAATGGCTCAAGTTAGCCTCCACATCTAAAAAAACAAATGCACGCTAACAGGTTCATAATGAGGCAATAGACGGATTTCATAACTAAGATGAAATAGAGCCTTTAAATCCTATAGTTATGGCTTCTATGTGATTCTGAACTTTAAACACACAGGAAATATTGCTTTCTTAGAACACCGAATTTGCAGATCGTAAATATTACAAATCCTACAGGCATGCCTTCTAAATCGTTTGCGAAATAAGGCGATGAAACAATTTGTTCATTGAAATTGCCAGTGTTTATTTTATCGGCATACTTTCTAGGCGAGAAACAGGGTCCGATAGGCAGGATTTCTAAGAATGGGCAATTGAAGCTGGTTTTTCCCTTTCATTCCTATAGGCATTCTCTCTAGGCTTAATAGTAACTAATTTTATTATATTCCTATAGGCATGATATCTACGCAAATATTGTAGAGAGCAAGTATTTATTACTCAACATGATCCTATAGGCATGACATCTAACATAGAGCAAATTGAACAAACAATCATTGTGTTGCAGTATAGTAGGCAAATAATATAGGCATGTTATCTAACAAACACATAGAAACAGAGCATGTTGAACAAGATTAATCACGCAGGTCCTATAGGCAGGATCTACCATTTCTTGCAAACATTAGAGTAGATCCGTTTTCTCAATTTTCACTAATACCCCAATTGTTATTATAGAATTATTACATGCCCAATAATGAAATAAATTACAAAGGGATACATATAACTATAGTAGGCCCAAGATAGGCCCAAAATGTACCCAGCCCAGCTAGGCTTTCGATTTTATCTCCACACAGATCTCAACATAGCCCAGAAACCACAAGAGAAGTTGGACCAAACCCAACAACAATAGTTGATCATAGGATCCAGGAAAAACAATCAATTACACAAGCCAATTGGCCTATTCAGTAGGCATGGGAGGGGAAGAATTGAGTAATCAGTAAAAATGGCCAATGAACCTTAGGCCTTAGTGTGTCAGAGTTCACAAGGTTCTCAAAGTGGATCCCAAGTAGTGCTCACACTAGGGAGGTTAATAGACAAGCTTTAGAGGCCTTGGCTTTCTGTCGGTCAAGAATTATTGGTTTAGAATAGGGAAGCAACCAATAGTAGTAAAGCAACAGGGTTTGGAAGAGTGCATTTGTATTTTTTAGAAACAAACATTACAAAGTGATCACATGATGAACATATCAACACAGAGGGTGCATGAACTCAAGAAACAGGTTAATGCTGCAAGTTTTCACTTAACACATTGGGGCAGGGTATATTTGTAAGAAGCAAGGAGTCTTAAACTTCTGGGATTACAAAGTTAATAGGAAAAGAAGAATTAGGCCAGTATGACCAACAATTATCACTAAATCAACAAGTTCAAACCTAAATGATCCAATTATACTAAACACAGATATTAAACAGTACATCTTATATCAACAAGGCAAATAGAATCACATATTATACGGGAAATAAGTCATGAAAGACTAGTCTAAGATAATTAGCTGTTAGGGGTATAGAATTAGCAGGGTAAGAGCATACTAAGTGACAAACATAGTCACAAGAGCAAATTACAGCTAGAGTGAAGGTATTAACAGATTAGGGCATATTAATGATATTAATTAATCACTATGGAAGTTCATAATAAGGCAGGAAACAGGATGAGGGCCTATAGCCAATGCAAACACTAAAATTACCAATACATTAAGCTAAACATGCATCAAACTGTCCAAATTACCTAAGTTAAATACAAATACATTTTTAGGACTAATAGTTTAGGCGTGATTCAATGCTAGAGAGGTTTATATCATAATAAAATCACACATAAAGAGAGTCGAGAAAATTCATCAAGTCATGCAATTTCAGAAACATGGATATACTAATTAGAACACAAGGGAATGAACTTTGTGAAAGTTGAGAACCCAAAATCTCAGATGCGTCAAGTTCCCAAGGGCTTTAAAGAACCCAGGTCAATGCTCACACCCAAGGACGATCGAAAAATGGAAATCTGGTGGCCCTGGCTTTCAGCCGACCAAGAGAAAAAATAGAGCAAGAGAATAAACGAACATAAAGTAAAAGCCTTAGCTTTTAGTGGGAAGTTTTAGTGATTAAGAGCTTGTCTAAAAAGGAATGGGGGAAAGGTTTATATAGTAGTAAAAATCGAGCAACAATCAAGGAAAATGAGTAATTCAAGCAATACACAGGCAAAATGAACTGAAAATCAATTTAAGAGAGAGATTTGCAAAACCTAGCTATTAGGGAAAGTGAAAATCGGCTGAATCTAAACAAAAATTAGAACTCACACAGTAGTCTGAACGTATATAGACAGAATAGCATTCAAAAATCAGAGTTTTGAACTATTTTTGTTCGATTGCGGAAGAGAATTATTTTTCATGTACGGGTGTGCATTCGAATCGGTTTATCGATAAATTAAATCGATTATTTGTTATCGGTTTATCGATTTATCGATTTTGATTTCGATTTGTCCTCTCGGTTTATCGATTTATCGATAAACCGATAAGATATACTAAAAAGAAAAAAAATATTTTTTTTAAATTTTTTTTTTTACCCATATTTTATAATACCCTTTCCTTTACCCTAAGTCGATAACCCTATTATTTCCTCTACCAATTTTAAGGAATAATCATAATTAAGGCTCAAGGGAATGAAGTTTAAATTAATGAAAAACAAAATTAGTCGTGATGATGTATTTTTTTATACCGTTGGGGTGTTGGTGGCATACATTTGATCCCTTACTTTAGTTTCGTTCCATGTGCTTGTTGACACAATTTTTATGTTATAAACAATATTCGTGTTATTTTAGCTTCTTTTTGTCCATATTAATTAGGCGTGTTAATAGCGATATACTTTCCGTGGAATCCTGCAAATTTTCTTATTGGTGTACTCGATAACCGAATCGATAAGCCCCAAAAATCGCTAAATCGAAATTGAAAAAATCGAAAACTTATTGAAACGATAACGATAAACATATGTGCAAATCGATAATCGATAAGGGTCAAAATCGAATCGATAAATCGAATGCACACCCTTATTTCCATATTTAGGCAAGAACCTAGGTACACCACAAACGAGCAAACAATACCAAAAGGGGTCAAATATGTTAAGAGTATGACAATTGAATTCCATTATTAGCAGGATTAGGGTAGGGATTTAGGGGGAGGCGTCTAGGTTTTAGTAGAAGAAGATAGGAGTGACAGAGAGAATAGGGGCTGTAGCCTCGATGAAATGGGGTAGGGTTTCTAGGTTAGGTTAATTATTAAGGGGGAAAGGGCAGTGGCCGTTGATCTTGAGAGATCAAAAAATTAGATGGGGCGGGTCGTTTAGAAGCGGGTCGCAACGGGGTAATAATCATGTGTCGTTTGGCTTTGGGCTGAGATAATTGGGATAGGTATTTGAGTGTTTTGGGCCATTTATTTGGTCCGAAATTGGTTTAAAAGTGGGACTATTATTTAAATACCCAAAATTTATTTAAAATACTTAATAAATAATTAATTAATATTATTTATACACTAAAATAATTAAAAATAATAACTCAATATTACAAAAATATAAAAATGCTATTTTGGCCTAAATACTGTAATTATACATGAATGTAAGCTATTATTGCAAAAATATGCAATTAGCCTAAAAATGCAAATACAATTATAGAAAAATAAAGTAAAATATTATAAAACATACATGTTGGTGTAAATAATAAGTTTGGATGATTATGTCATCCCAAAATAATTTAAACGATAATTATTAGATATTTATATAAAAATATAGAAAGAAATTAATTTAGAGCATTTAAAAACTATGAAAAATTATGGACAATGCTTGTATAGGTTTGTAAACTAAACAATGATGCAAACATTCTATTTTGAGAGTATACACTCTATTTGAGAAAATATGAGGGCAAAATTAGGTATCAACAACTACCCCTCTTTACCCGGGAATGATGGAAGAGTTGCCGGGTAAAGAAATGATGACCAAATTTTGGCCGAATTTGGGTGGCACGCCCCAGTTCGCCCTATGTGAACTATCGTGACGGCACCTAGTCTCTATGACTAGGTAAGCCTAACAAATTGCGGAAAAAGGAACAAAATAATAAAACAAATAAAAACTTGCCAAATAAACAGAGTGAAGGATTAAAGATGTCGCTCGGCATATAGAATATAACTCTTAAACTGAAACTACATTTTCCAAAACCCAGAATCTCATGAAATCACAAGCTCTGGAAATATCTGCAGTGTTCTAACTCCAGAGTGTCTAAACAAAGTAAATAACGAAGGGCTAATACTATGAGAGAGAACGGAAAGGGACTCCTCGGTCTGTGGACGTGGAAGGCATACCTCGAAGTCTCTGATGGATCACCCTACCTCAAGGGTAGTAGGGCTGAGTCGAAGTACCTGGATTTGCACATGAAAAATATGGGCAGAAAGGGCATGAGTATACCACAACGGTACTCAGTAAGTGCCAAGCCTAACCTCGGTTGAGTAGTGACGAGGAAGGTCAAGGCCCTACTGATTATAACTAAAAAATGAGATAAAGTAGCATAGAATACGAAAATATAATTAAATGCTAGTGGTATGAACTAACACAGAATAATAATAATAACAACAACTATTATAGAGACAGAAAAAATCATGGAAAGAATACAACTCAGCATAGAGATAACAACCGGGGATCTCCCAGGATACCGTCCTGTAGTCCGAAATATAAATATCCAGTGGATCTCCTGGGATACCGTCCCGAAGTCCAACTTATAGTGCGCCGGGGATCTACCAGAATTCTGATCCGTAGTCCTAAATGTAAATACCCGGTATTGGGGGAATCTATCGGGTGCAGTCCCGTAGTTCCAATATAATAGTGTAGGGGGATCTCCCAGAATGCAAATCCGTAGTCCCAAAGTAAACATATAGGGGGATCTCCCGGGATATTGTCTTGTAGTCCCAAAGTGAATGCACAGCAGCAAAACGAAAATTACGCAATTCAATTCAAATTTCATACCAAGGTAAAACAGGTATTTCTAACCTAGCATGTTTCACATAATCCAAATAAGCAATTAAGTCAATTAGATATGCTTCCCTAAGCAAACAACAAGCTTAAATTGTAAGTAGCATAAACAGGAAAAGGAAACACAGTTTTTTTTGTTACTTAATGAAAACCGGATTTTCAACAATTAGCACAAGTATGCACTTGTCACCTCACGTACAAGGTATTTCAAATATCAACAATACCAAATCCTAAGGGGAGTTCCCCTACACAAGGTTAGGCAAGCCACTTACTTCGAACCAGCTCAAAATCAACCTGAAACCACATCCTTGCCATGAGTACTCGACTCCAAATGGCTCAAATGTATTCAATTCAATTGCATAATGTAAGTGTAACTTCAAGTAACTGATTCCACTAATTAATTCTAAGCTAATACGTGAAATTAGGAAAAATGACCAAAACACCCCTCGAGCCCTCTTCTCGGAATCGGGTAAAAGTTACTGATTATGAACCCTCATTCATTCACGAGTCTCACCATACAAAAATTATCCAAATCCAATGTCAAATTCCAAATCAAAACTCAAAATTAGGCCTAAGAACTTTTTCCAAAAAATTTCTCAATTTCTCACGCCAAATCCGAAATTAGATTATGAATTTATGTTTAGATTAATGGGTTATAAGCAAAAACGAGTTAAGAATAATTACCCGCAAAATTCTTCCGAAAATCTTCCCAAAATTTGCCTCCTACCGAGCTCCCCAATTCAATTTTGTGATATGAACTCAAAACCCTCGATTTGGAAATTTAAGTTTTGCCCAGACACGTTCTTCTTCGCGAACGCGAGACGACTATCGGGAACGCGATGCACAAATATCCTACTATCCAATTTCCTCTTTCGCGAATGCGAGGTTCCACTCGCGAATACGTAGCTTCAGCTCCAGGACCTTCGTGAACGTGACCAAATACTCGTGAACGCGTAGAGAAATTTCATGGGGTCCTTGTCGACGCCCCCTTTTTTCTCGCGAAATCGGGTTTACGACATTTGGGAAGACATCTCTATACCCGTTTGGGAATTGGATTTTTGGAATTGAAGAGTCGCCACCTAATGATTAAGTGCATTAGGACACTAAGGGTTTTGAATTTGAAAACCAGAGTTCGGGTAAGGTCTAGAAATTACCTCGAACGGAAGGTGTTAGGCACCTCTCAAGATCCACTAGTGTGGTTCCCCATTCTATGTTGTGACTTTAATGCAAGCAAATATACAAATAATTTCATACATAAGGGTAGGTTTGTAACATGCATGTTGGAATCTATAATTTGTTTGAGAGAGGGTCTAAGTGCAGAAAATTAGTCAAGCTATTGAATAAACAAAAAGGGAATTTAGAAGGAATAATGTAGTAAAATTAAGAGGAGTTTTTGGGTAGTTGAAAAAGACAGAATTTATTGGTATTAAACTAAGTTACATAAAGGAAAGGGCTCCTAGGTTTATAAACACATGGATCATCCACACAACACCGGTAACCAATCGTACGCATAGTTTTATCGTGTGATCATCATCTTCATGTCTACCCTTCCCACCCGTTAAGGTATTAAGCGCGGAATGGTATCATTACCTAATGCATGCTATTACCCGTCCCACCTATCAGTCCCGGAGGCGTTTAGGACTACTATTCCTACAGGGTGAGTACTAGGCTGAACCTTTAAGTTTAAAGGACAAAACACTAGGCGACATACATAACAAGTTGGACTACACATAAAAGGAACATACAAAGGCAAATAAGAGGCTCACAAATCCCTCCACAAGTAAGCATGTAGTTGGCACGTCTTTTAACATATTTTAAGGTCTTAATGGTAGAGATCTTTAAAGAAAAGGAACGAGTGACAACAGTTAGGGTAAGTAAAAAAGAAAGCTAAGGAAACTGTTAAAAACCTGGTTTGAAAAAAGGTAAAGACTTGAAAATACAGTAGTTTAAATCAAAGCAGCACGATTCTGGGCAGAAAAGGTAGCCCCGTAGTTTGAAAACTTAATAGAGAAAGAATCAAAAATCAGTGATTATAGATACATGATTTCAAAGAAAAACTTGTTCCCAGATAGAGATGGATTTTCAGTAAAAGGGTGAACCCCAAAGAGTCACAACAGGAATGAGAGTGGCAGAATTTAAATTAAACCAAGCTTATTAGTCTTAAACTGATAAGAACAGGGTTAATCGATTCTTATTAGGGCCTAAAGCTTGCCTAGACGACGTACGTATTGCCTACTTTCCTTAAAAAGGGGTGAACATGCATATTAATTCCAGTTTTAAAGAGAAGACTCAGTCAACCAAACTTATGTTATTAAATTAAACAGCTCGTGAGGCGTTCAACAATTGCAACCCTAAATAACATGATATCTAATGCACATAAAGCTCCTAAAGCATGGTCTCTAAATACAGTAGTAGGTTTTAACAGTTATACGTTGATTACTAACTGATTACAAAGTGAGTATAACAATCTAAAAGTAAAGAGCTTAAGACAAGATATCTAGGTGTGAGATGCATGTCCTACACATGGCTTCTATTGCACAAATTGGTAAGTAAAGCCCTATAGATATGTTCTCTACGTATTAATTAAACTAAGCATGCATAATCCTTCCCAATTTCACTATAGCCCCAATCAGTTGTTTATAAGTTATTACTAACCGTGATAGCTGAATTACATAATGAAAAATAAATAAGAAGCTACTCTATAGGGAGCCTTCAACAAGGCCCAATCTTCCAACCTCACGTCTTTCGAGTTTTACAGCCTTGACCTTGGTTTGGGTGCGAAAAAGCTTCCTAAGGGCCCAATGGGGGTCTTTGGCCAATACCAGCACCCAAACACTACCAAAATATTGAACAAGTGCAGTGTGGAATTACGAGCCTCGTGCATCAAAGTTCAATGGGCACTCAAAGGTACCCAAGGCAATGCTTACACGAAGGGGGTAGAACCTAGACTATAGGAGTAGTGAAAGTGTGATAGAATTTTCTTTAAAGAAATTGAGTTGAAAAGCGGTTTAAAAAAAATGATCCATGTAGAACCATTTTTGAAAGAAAAACAATGGGACAGTTTTGACAAACTCAAAACCAAAATACCACATATAGTTCCGGGCAGTAAACACAAATAGGGAAAAGGGAAATGGGGGGCAAGTAGTTCACATGTAATAACACAGTTGCACCTAGATACCAAAGGAAAGCATTTCAAAACTTAGACAGTCACACAAGGTTTCAAACAAAAGGGCTCATGATCATATGTTGAGAATGTACTAGGGCTAGGGGGTAGGATAGAACATGCATTAAGCAAATCAGTAGGCATACTGGATTAATAGAAGGATAGTCACAGGGGCATGTTACTTGCAATAAGTACAGCAGAACCATAAGTAAAAGCATAAAAGAAACAAAATAAAGTGTAGCATGTATAAAAATATATTGTTTTGGATGCTACAAATCAAATAGAGGGCATACTAGTCAAGGATGAGATAGTGTAGAGCAGTAGTGTGCAAGGAAGTGAGCAGTAGTATTCAGACCAAACAATCAGCAATGTATAGAGCAGTAAAATAGTGGAGCAGCCCCAAAATCACTCATTTTTGCCTTTCAACCGACTGAGTAATCAGTAGTCAATAGGGAAAGTGGGAGAGGATGTGTAGGAAACAAGAGGGAACACTAACTATTCTTATGTGTGTAAGAGAGAGTTTAGAACAATGAACTTTTTGTTCGTGTCTGTGCTAAAGAGAGAGTAGTGTACTTATAGCTCTCAAATTAAGTGGAAAATAAGGTAATACATATAGACTGATTATAATTATAGAAAGAATACCTACTAGAATCAATTAAATACTCGAATTCCTTTAAATTAGGGCGTCATAGCTGAAACGGTACAAATTTCATCAAATAAGGAAGGTATTTGCAAGACTGATAGTACAAAATAATTACAAGTAAGGAAAGTAAAAAGAAATAAAAATATTGTGCACATAAACAGACGGATTACAGACTAATTTTGAAAACAATTGGTTTAGAAAATCACGAGCGAGATGGAAAATCACAGAGAATCGGCACTAAGTAAGGAAAGCATCTCACAAGCAAGGAAGTGACTCAAGTTAGTGAAAAACCTCCAAAGAAACCACATACAAAAAGTCAGGGATTCAAAGAGATACATAGAATCGGCAGAACACTTTAGTCAAAAGAGACAATTAGACCTATTTAAACACAATAGGCACAAGACCAAGAACCCTAAGTAAGAAATCACAGAATCTGTGGAACGTTAGAATAAATTAACACATGGAAATTGGGAGATAACTCAGAAGATTACACAAACGAGTAGAAATATCAACACAAACATATAGGACTAGAAGATGTAGTGATTTCGAAAGAGTTTCAGAAACAATAGTTTTAAAAGAAGAACAAAACGTTGAAAACTTGAACAATCGAAAAGATCGAGTAGAGAGTAGTGTAAAACACAAAAGAATAAGTTAAAAATCGTTTAAAAGTCAAAGCTTTAAGAAAATTAGTGTTTCGTAATAAACCAGTGAGTGGTAAGGAACCTGGCAGTGAAACTCTCTATAATGATGCTCGTAGAACCATCGAACCATAACCCATCGGAGAAAGAGCGGAGATAAGCCAGGCAAACCTTCTGATGACCATCATGTATGGTGGAGGCTTTTGGAGTCTCGAATATAGAGGAAATCAATGAGACTAGGTTTCACGGCGGTTGGTGGTCGAGAGAAGTGAGGTTGGAGGTGGCCGGAGAGGCAGTGGATTCATTGGAGACGAGAGAGAGAACCAGAAGGTTCTAGAGAGAATGGAGAGAAAGAGTCAGTATAGAGAGAGAGAGAGAGGCCGTCTAAAAATGAGGGGTTTGGGGGGAGGGGGTTGTTAGATTTTAATTTTGGAAATAAAACTTAGGTCGTTGATCTCACTTGATCAACGACTCATATTAGATCAAGGCTGGACCGGGTCATTAAATTGGGTATCGGTGATTTGAGAATTGGGTCGGGGTTCAATTTGTGGTTAAAATTGAAATGCAAAGGGGTTATAATTGAAATGGATGAGGCTAAATGTTAAACCGCCATTTCTTCCCTTTTTATTTTAATAAAAATAGTTAAAATAATTTTAAAAACCAATAAAGCACTAAATCGATTAATAACATATAAATGTTAACTAAAAAAATACTGGGAGCAATTTTGTAATTATAAAATACTATTAATCGGAAAATAGGCTATAATTACAATTATAGAAATTTGGCTTTAAAAATAACAAATAAATTATCAAAAAATCATCTTAATTATATCTAGGTGTAAATATGAGAATAAAATAAATTATTCACCAAAATGATAGTCTGAAAATAATTATAGAATTTTGTACTATTAAAATAGACAACAAATTGATTTTAAAATCTTTAAAATAAGGGAAAAATACCAAAACTCTTGGGAATGCTTATATATGCATGTACATACTATTTTGAGAACATTTTGAGTATATAAAATACATAAAATTGGGTATCAACAGCTTCCCCTCTTTACCCGGGAAGGATGAAAGAGTTGTCGGGCAGAGATATGATGACCAATTTTGACCGAGAGAAATGACTTGCAAAGGTTTTGACCGAGCTCTGGTTTCTGAGCTGCCTACATATCCCTAGTTTTACAGGAATCAAGTCATATGTAGTTCGGGATACATCGACGGAGCATGGCGACAGAGATTTTGAATAGACAGGCGCAATATTCAGGTTGGGAAGGGTGGTCAGGGACTGATGGGCTACGAGAACCGCTCCTGCTGTAATGGCCGTTGCCAGCTGATGTACCTTCAATTGAGTAATACAAGCATATCGTGCATAATTTAAACGTGATGTAAGTTATAGTTGGACCATGAATGTCGTCTTTGGACGGTTAGGATGATGTCCTCAGACCATGACGTCCTGGGCTATGAAGCGCATAATAAAGGATTCGCAGGCTATGAAATGATGTTCTCGGGCTATGATGATGGTGCCTCCGAACCATGATGCCTTTGAATAATGATGTGCAGAATATAAAGCGGGATCCTCAGGCCATGGCATGGCATTCTCGGGCTTTGAAAATGGTGCCTCCGAACAATGACGCCCTTGGACAGCTTGGCGGTATTTCATCCCATGAAAATGCAAGATTTGGCGGTATTTCAGCCCATGAAAATGCAAGATTTGGTGGTATTTCAGCCGATGAAGTTTTAAACATAAACGGGTGATCTTTCAGCCGATACAGCGAATTAAATAAAACTGGCGATGTTTTAGCCGATGTAGAAAAATATAAATGGCGATATTTCATCTGACAGAAATTTAAATAAAAAACGTAGCAATTTTTAGCCGATGTAACGATTTAAATGCATTTGGCAATCTTTCATCCGATATGAGGGATTTAAACAAAATTGGCGATGTTTCCTCCATACAAGATTTAAATAAAGCTGGCGGTATTTCAGCCGATGCAAATAAAAGGTGGCGATATTTCAGCCATACAGGATGGAGACAGTGCTTAGTCTCGGAAGGCAGAAAAGTAGCCTTATGCAATGCAGGCAAATGCAGGATGGAGACATCGCTTAGTCGAAGGCAGAAAACTAGCCTTATGCAATGCAAGGAAATGTAGGATGGAGGTAGAGCTTAACATTGGAAGGCAAAAAAGTAGCCTTATGCAATGCAAGGAGATGCAGTATGGAGGTAGAGCTTAACCTCAGAAGGCAGAAAAGTAGCCTTATGCAATGCAAGGAAATGCAGGATAGAAGTAGTGCCTAACCTCGGAGGCAGAAAAGTAGCCTTATGCAATGCAAGGAAATGCAGGATGGAGGCAGTGCTTAACCTCGGAAGGCAGAAAAGTAGCCTTATGCAATGTAAGGAAATGCAGGATGGAGGTAGTGCTTAACCTCGAAAGGCAGAAAAGTAGCCTTATGCAATGCAAGGAAATGCAGGATGGAGACAGTACTTAGTCTCGGAAGGCAGAAAAGTAGCCTTATGCAATGCGAGGTAGTGCATGATGGAGGTAGTTCTTAACCTCGGAAGGCAGAAAGGTAGCCTTAAGCAATGCAATAAATAAAGGTGAAGAGTAACGAAATCTCTTAGCTGAGAGGTGATAGCTGACAGTTAGTTGTCCTTGTGGTTCCTGGGGATGTTGCGTGCGAATAACACTCGAAAATGGGTGATGATCCTAAGAATTGTATTACTGAAAAGTGTGAGTTTGTAATCCTATCCGATGATTCTATGTTTTTTGGGGTGCCTGCATTCGAAGAAAGATTGTGAGTTTTGTCAAGGGGGAAGGTTAGTTCATCTTCCCGCGGACTGCACTCATCCTACTCGGCTCTTATTTTTCATTAGGGTAGCGTTGCTAACAAAGCAATTCTGATAGTATCCATTCATAATTTGGTAACAAAATTTAAAAACATGATGTAGATAAGTAATAGATAACAAACAAAATGATTTTCTTTTTAGAAAAACCGACGACTGTGACGTGGTTCAAGATATTTCAACCTCTTTTGCTCCGGAATTTTAAGGGTCCTCCTCAAAATTATGCCCCACTTTACTGAGTTGGTGCCTCTGACGGCTGCGTGCGATGAATGGCGAGAATCAACTTCAGAATTTGAGGGTCCTCCTCAAAATTCTTCCCAAGTTTCCAATGTCGGGGGAAGTGAAAATTTTGTTGAATTGTGACCGAACCCATAAGGCTGCCTACGTATCCTCTTAAACGGGAATCAGTTCGGGCGTAGTTCAAATTACATCATATAGGAAAGCACAAAGATTACACATAGTAACACTTGACTGCATCTGAGTTGATTGGCTTTGGCCAGACTTCTCCATCCATTTCCGCGAGTTTGAGGGCTCCTCCGGTTAGAACCCGGTGAACCATGTACGGACCTTGCCAATTAGGAGATATCTTTCCTTTGGCTTCATCTTGATGTGGAAAAATCTTCTTTAACACCAGCTGCCTTGGTGTAGACCGTCTTGGCTTGACTCTCTTATTGAAGGCTCTGGTCATTTTGTTCTGATAAAGCTGACCATGGCAAATTGCATTCAGTCTTTTCCCGTCTATAAGGGCTAATTGCTCATAGCGACTCTTTGCTTATTCTACATCTTCAAGTTCTGCTTCCTACATAATTCTTAGGGAGGGAATCTCTACTTCGACTGAGATGACTGCCTCGGTACCGTAAACCAACATATAAGGAGTCACCCCAGTTGATGTGCAGACGGTGGTACGGTATCCCAATAGAGCAAATGATAGCTTCTCATGCCATTGCTTGTGTTTTTCTATCATTTTCTTAGTATTTCTTGATGTTCTTATTGGCTGCTTCTACAGCTCCATTCATCTGGTGTCTGTATGCTGTAGAATTCTTGTGCTTGATCCTGAAGGTTTCACATATTACTTTCATCAGGTCGCTGTTGAGATTGGAACCATTATCAATGATGATTGACTCTGGGACGCCGAATCGGCAGATAATACGATTGCGAACAAAGTCTGCCACAACCTTCTTAGTTACTACCTTATATGATGCTGCTTCAACCCATTTGGTAAAATAATCAATTACCACTAGAATGAACCTGTGCCCGTTTGACGCGGCAGGCTCGATAGGTCCAATGACATCCATCCCCCAAGTGGCAAACGGCCATGGTGATCTTGTTGCATTGATCTCGTTAGGAGGCACCTTTATCATGTCTGCATGAATTTGGCAACGATGGAATTTCCGAACATACTGGATACAGTCTGTCTCCATGGTCATCCAAAAGTAACCAGCTCAGAGTATTTTCTTGGCTAAGACGAAACCATTCATGTGCGGGCCACGGGTCCCTACATGAACCTCCTCCAATAACCTGGATGCTTCCTTTGCCTCGACATACCTTAGTAATCCCAAATTGGGAGTCCTCCTATACAGGATTCCTCCGCTGTGAAAGAAGTGATTGGATAACCTTCGCAGTGTGCGCTTTTGAGTAGCGTTTGCAAGTTCCGGATACTCTCCTGTTGACAGATACTTCATAATGTCATGGAACCATGGTTTTCCATCTGCTTCCTCCTCGACATAAGCACAGTAAGCAGGTTGATCCTGGATTTTTACCGGGGTAAGATCGATGAAATTCTTATCTGGGTGTTGAATCATGGATGATAGAGTGGCCAATGCATCAGAGAACTCATTCTGAATTCTGGGAACATGCCGGAACTCTGTCTTTGTAAACCTCTTCCTCAACTCTTGTACGTGATGCAGGTATGGGAGTATCTTGGAGTTCTTGGTTGCCCATTCTTCCCGAGCCTGATGTATGAGCAAGTATGAGTCCCCGATCACTAGTAACTCCTGAACGTTCATATCAATGGCCAGTTTGAGCCCTAAGATGCAGGCTTCGTATTCGGCCATGTTGTTGGTGCATGGTAACCTGAGTTTGGCAGACACCGGATAATGCTGGCCTATTTCTGATACTAGAACTGCTCCTATGCCAACTTTTTAAAAGTTAGCTACTCCGTCGAAAAACATTCTCCAGCCATCATAGGATTTTGCAATGTCTTCTCCTATGAAAGAGACCTCCTCGTTGGGAAAAATACGTTTTTAGAGGCTTGTATTCTCCGCCCACGGGATTTTCGGCAAGATGATCTGCCAGTGCTAGTCCTTTGATTACTTTCTGAGTCACGTAGACGATATCAAACTCACTCAGTAGGATTTTCCATTTAGCTAGCTAGCCCATGGGCATGGGCTTCTGAAAGATGTACTTCAGCGGATCTATCCTTGATATGAGATAAGTAGTATAAGAACAAAAATAATGCCTCAACTTCTGAGCTACCCAAGTCAGAGCACAACAGGTGCGTTCTAGCAGGGAATACCGGGCCTCGTACGGGGTGAACGTCTTGCTGAGATAGTAGATGACTTTCTCCTTTCTCCCCGTTTCATCATATTGTCCTAAAACACAGTCGAACGCTCCATCCAGTACCGCAAGGTAGAGCAATAGCAGTCTACCTGGTTCGGGCGGGACTAGGACTGGCGGCATTTACATATATTCCTTGATTTTGTCGAAGGCCTTTTGACAATCATTAGTCCATTTAGTGGCGGCGTCCTTCTTCAACATCTTAAATATTGGTTCACAAATGACAGTGGACTAAGCTATGAATCGGCTGATGTAGTTGAGTCTTCCCAAGAAACTCATAACCTCTTTCTTGTTCTTTGGCAGTGACAATTCCCAAATGGCCTTAACCTTTGACAGATCCAGTTCTATTCCTCATCGACTTACGATAAACCCGAGCAGTTTTCTGGCAGAAACCCCGAATGCACATTTGGCAAGATTCAATTTTAGGTTATACCTTCTCAATCTGTCAAAGAACTTTCTTAAATCTTCCATGTAGTTAGTGGCTTTCTTGGATTTGATGATGACATCATCTATATACATCTCGATCTCTTTGTGTATCATGTCATGGAAAATAGTAGTCATGGCCCTCATGTAGGTGACCCCAGCATTCTTTAATCTAAACAGCATCATCTTGTAGAAATACATTCCCCACGGTGTAATGAAAGTCATTTTCTCGGCGTCTTCTTCGTCCATCCATATCTGATGGTACCCGACAAAACAATTGACGAATGACTGCAGCTCGTACTTGGCGCAGTTGTCAATCAGGATGTGTATGCTTGGCAAGGGGAAGTCGTATTTCGTACTGGCCCGGTTGAGGTCCCGATAGTCAATACAGATTCTAACTTTCCCATCCTTCTTTGGCACTAGCACAATGTTGGCTAACCATGTCGGGTATTCCACTACCCTGAGGACCTTGGTTTTGACTTGTTTGGTAACTTCTTCCTTGATTTTCAAACTCATGTCTAGCTTGAACTTTCTGAGCTTCTGCTTTACCGGTGGATATGTCGGATCCGTTGGCAGTTTGTGAGCTACAATAGATGTACTGAGACCGGTCATATCATCATTTGACCAGGAAAATATGTCCTCAAATTCTTTTAAGTAATTCCGTGTACTCCTCATTTTCTGATGGTGACAGATGAACACTGATGCGCGTTTCCTTGACATTCTCTGCATCCCCTAGATTGACGACCTCAGTTTCGTCCAAGTTAGACTTAGGCCTATTCTCAAAATCCTCAACCTCTTTCACGACCTCTTCTGGTATTTCATCCTCTTCTGAGTCTATATCCATTCGTTGCATTACCTCGTCGCATGTCACATTCGTCGGTTCATCAATATAAGTAATAGTACTGCCCGAAGCTCTCCGGGCCTGGGTGGTTCTGATGGACCAATTGTTGAGGTACTCTCCTCGGTTCAGGTTCACCGCTTGTATGGAAGGGCCTTCCTCCCCTTCCTCCTTGAGAATGACATGACAGTCCATTTTGTCATCTTCCAAGAACAGGTTCTTCATTGCGACCAATATTTCATCTTCCTCTGACCCATACATGATGTCGGCTGGCTGGAAAGTTTGTTCCATGTGGGGTATCGGGTGCTCCAGTGGATAGTAAGTGCCGCGCCATGGTGGCGACCAGTTCTGGAATTCTTCCCAAGTATATCCATACCCTAACCCGAAAGTGGTGCCATGCTTCTTCAGTTTGATAGGCTTGGTGATTCCCTGGAGGTTCTTGCCGAGCCCCTTGCCAGGTTCATACCCGCTCCAATTCAATATACTTTCTATCTTGTTATCCCACCATTTATCTTTTTCCATGGCGTTGACTCACTCAATGTGGTGGTAAGTTTCTCCTTCTAGCTTCCTTCTCCCCTCAATCGTCGGGATGGTTTGACGACTGTATATGGGGTTACTCCCGTCCCCATGAATAATCACCTCTTGGTGGTTCCACTCGAACTTCACTGCCTGGTGCAGGGTTGATGCTACAGCTCTAGCGGAGTGGATCCAAGGTCATCCCAGTAGTAAGTTGTAGGATTCTGGGACGTCTATTACTTGAAAATTAACATCGAACCAAGTTGACCCCATTTGTAGACAAAGTGATCTCCCTAATAGTGGACCTTTAGGAACCATCAAAAGCTTTGACGTTGATAGCCCTATCCTTGAATTCATGCAGACTTTTTCCCAATGTTCTGAGGTAACGAAAGGACAAATGTTGAGGCTGGACCCTCTGTCAATCAAAGTCCTGGTGATGAAATAGTCTTCGCACTGCACAATGATGTGCAATGCTTTATCGTGGCCTAAACCTTTAGGGGGCAACTCATCCTCGTGGAAAGTGATTTTATGACTCTCCAATACCTGCCCAACCATGTTTGCCATCTCTCCTCCAGTTATATTGTTGGGTACGTATGCCTCGCTCAGTATCTTCATCAGGGCATTCTTGTGTGTCTCGGAGCTTTGCAGTAGAGCTATAATGGAGATCTGTGCTGGTGTTTTGTTTAATTGATCAATAACTGAGTATTCTTTTGCCTGTATCTTCCGCCAGAGATATTTAGGCCCAGTTTCAATAGGCCGTCCAGAGGCCTGCTTATTTGGTTCAACTAAGTGCTCCGGAGTATAAATTCCGCCAGTCCTGGTTATACCCTACACTGTAATTGCTTCTACAGACCTAGTTTTTCCCCTTCTTCTTGCCTCGGCAGTGTAATCCCAAGGAATGGCCTGTATATGAAATGGTGTTACGGCTAACATTGCTACAGGAATGGGCACTCTCATTTTGGGAGGTTGCACAACAACTTCAAATGGTACTTTCGGAGACCCAAACTCCACCTCAATTGGCTCTGTGGTCCTTTTGGATGACGGTGTTTCAAGTTCGAGAGGCACGGACATGTTTACTTCAGCATCCCTAGAAGGCTGGATCTGGACCACAGTTGGATTTAGGGTGAATGTTGGTTTCTTGGGCTCGTCACCTTCGACAATTAATCCAATTGACCCTTTGGGGTCCCAATCATCTTCTACCTCGATCATGTGCACACCACCACCCTTATGATTAGGCAAGGGATTGTTTCGAACGTTAGGAGAGTACTCCTTGGCCACAATGATTTTGTTTTCAATTAGAGCTTGGATTTTGTCTTTCAGAGATCGGCACTCATCAATGGTACGCCCTTTCATGCCGGAATAGTATGCATATGCTTTATTTGGATTGACCCACTGGGAAGGATTTTCTGAAGTTATGGAAGGGATTGGGGTGATGTAACCTATTGCTTTGAGTCTTTTATATAATTGGTTAATTGGCTCGACGATGTCGGTGTATTGCTTGGGAGGTCTACGGTCGAAGTTAGGGCGTGGCCTGGGGAAGTTTTGGCGGGCGGGAGGTGATTGGTAGTGAGCTTTATAAGCTTGGTAGACGGGTGCAGGTTGGGAATATCTTGGTGAGGTAGGTTGATATGTGGGGGAGGGGGATGATTGGTAAGCAGGCGACGGAATCTGGTAAGAGGGTGGAGGTGCTTGGTAATTGGGTATAGGCTGGTATGTGAGAGGGGGTACCAGGTAGGCTTGGTATTTTACTGGGGACTTGGTTCTCTTGTACAACCATCACGGCACTCACGTCCTTTTCTTGAATGCGCCACCAGATTGTAGGGCTTTGTTAGTAGCCTGCATTGCTTCAAAATTAGTGGTCATACCGCTCTTAATGCCTTCCTCAATCCTTTTTCCTAGCTTGATGATATCGGAGAATTTCCAGCCCTCTATCAATATTAACCTCTCATAATACTGCGGATCCTGAGCTCGGATGAAAAATTGGTTCATCTTTTCTTCTTCTAAGGTCGTCCTAACCTTAGCGGCCTCGGATCTCCATCGAGTAGCATATTCATGGAATGTCTCAGTGGGTTTCTTTTTCAGATTCTGGATGTAGAAGATGTCTGGTGCATTTTCTGTATTGAACCTGAACCTGTCCATGAAATCGGATGCCAGTCCTATCCATCTTGTCCACTTCTTGGGATCTTGGCTAATATACCAAGATAGCGCAACGCCTTTCCAACTTCTCATGAAGAGTTACATGCGAATCTTTTCATCTCTTCCTACGCCGACCAGCTTATCACAGTATGTCCTTAAATGGACCCTAGGATCCCCCAAGCCATCAAACATTTTGAACTTGGAAGGTTTGTACCCCTCGGGAAGTTTGATGTCTGGCTGAATGCAAAGATCCTCATAATTCAGCCCTTCAATGCCTTTGTTCCCTTCAACGCCCTAGACTCGGCTAGTTAATTTCTTGAGCTCGGCAGCCAGGTCTTTGATGAGAGAGTCTTTGTCATCAGACTCTGGTGTGTTTGTAATGGGTTGAGTGTATTGTGGCATGGTTTCCACATAGAAGGGAGTGTATAATTATGTAATCGGGAAAAATTGCCAACGAACCTCAGTCCTAGTGTCGGGGTTCAAAAGGGTCTCAAAGTGGACCCCGAACAATGATCACACTAGGGAGGTTAATAGAGAAGCTTTAATGGCCTTGTCTTTTAGCCGGCCAAGAATTATATGTTTAGAATAGGGAAGCAACCAATAGTAGTAAAGTAACAGGATTTGGAAGAAGGCATTTGTATTTTTTAGAAACAAACATTACAAAGTGATCACATGATGAACATATCAACACAGGGGTTGCATAAACTCAAGAAACAAGTTAATGCTGCAAGTTTTTACTTAACACATTGGGGCAGGGTATATTTGTAAGAAGCAAGGAGTCTTAAAATTCTGGGATTGCAAAGTTAATAGGAAAAGGAGCATTAGGCCAGTAAGACGAACATTTATCACTTAACTAATAAGTTCAAACCTAAAGGATCCAATTATTCTAAACCCATAGATTAAACTGTACAACTGATATCAGCAAGGCAAATAGAATAACATACTAGAGGGGAAACAAGTCAGGAAATACTAGTTTAAGATAATTAGCTATTAGGGGTACAGAATTGGCAGGGTAAGAACATACTAAGTGAGAAACATAGTCATAGGAGCAAATTATGACTAGAGTGAAGGTTTTAACAGATTAGAGCATACTAATGATATAAATTAATCACTATGAAAATTCAGAATAAGGCATGAAACAGGATGAGGCCATATAGTCAATGCAAACACTCAAATTACCAATACGTTAAGCTAAACATGATTCAAACTATCCAAATTGCCTAAGTTAAATACAAATACATTTTTAGGACTAACGGTTTAGGCGTGAGTCAATGCTGGAGATATTTATATCATAATAGAATCACACATAAAGAGAGTTGAGAAATTACATCAAGTCATGCAATTTTAGAAACATGGATATGCTAATTAGAACATAAGGGAATGAACATTGTGAAGGTTGAGAACTAATCAATTATTGCTCAACAGGTAGACAAACAAGAAAAGAACATCAATATGACCCATAATCTCAGATGTGTCAAGTTCCTAAGGGTTTCAAAGAACCTAGCATAGTGCTCACACCCAAGGAAGGTCGGAAAATAGAAATTTGGTGGCCTTGAATTTCAAACGGCCAAGATAAAAAATAGAACAAGAGAATAGATGAACACATAGTAAAAGCCTTAGTTTTTAGTGGTTAAGAGTCTGTCTAAAAGGGAATAAGGGAGGGTGTATATAGTAGTAAAAATCGAGCGATAATCAAGGAAACCTAGTAATTGAAGCAATAAACATGCAAAATGATTTGAAAATCAATTTAAGAGAGAGATCCGTAAACCTTAGAATTTAGGGGAAATGAAAATTGGCCGAATATAAAGAAAGAAAATAGAACTCACACAGTAGTCTGAACGTATATAGACATAATAACTTTCAAAATGAGATATTTGAACCATTTTGGTTCGATTTTGGAAGAGATTTTCTTTTCATGTTTAGGCAAGCACCTAGGTAACACCACAAATGAGCAAACAGTACCAAAAGGGGTCAAATATGGCAAGAGTATGGCAATCGAATCCCATTATTAGCGGGATTAGGAGAGGGATTTAGGGGAACCGGCTAGGGTTTAGTAGAAGAAGATAGGAGTGATAGAGAGAATAGGGTCGACGGTCTCTATGAAATAGGGTAGGGTTTTTGGGGTTATGTTAATTAAAAAGGGGGAAGAGATGGTAGCCGTTGACCTTGAGAGATCAACGGCTGAGATAAAAAAATAATCTGGGGCAGGTCGTTTAGAAGCGGGTCATGACCGGGTATTAATCATGGGTTTGGCTTTGGGATGGGGTAATTGGGCTAGGTGTTTGAGTGTTTTGGGCTTTTTATTTGGTCCGAAATTGGTTTAAAAATTGGATTGTTATTTAAATATCCAAAATTTATCAAAACAATTTATAAAAAATGCTTATTAAATAAATAAAGTTATTATTTATGCACTAAAATAATTAAAAATAATAACATAATATTATAAAAAATATAAAAATGCTATTTTTGCATAAATAATGTAATTATGCATAAATGTAGGCTATTACTGCAAAAATGTGCAATTAGCCTAAAAATGCAAATGCAATTATGGAAAAATAAAATAAAAGTTTATAAAACATACATGTTGGTGTGAATAATAGGTTTGGATGATTAATTCATCCCAAAATAATTTAAAGTATAATTGTTAGATATTTTTATAAAAACATTTAGAAAGAAATTAATTTAGAGCCTTTAAAAATTATGAAAAATACTTGTATATGTTTGTAAATTAAATAATGATGCAAACATGCTATTTTGAGAGTATGTATATATATATATATATATATATATATCATGATTTCGTAGTTGTGCTCCCACGGACTTTGAGGAAGTTCGATGCTATTTGGGTTGTTATGGATCGGCTGACCAAGTCCGCGCACTTCATTTTTGTGAGCACTACCTATTCTTCAGAGTAGTTGGTTGAGATTTACATCAGAGAGATTGTTCACTTTCATGGGGTGCCAATTTGCATCATTTCAAACAGAGGCATATAGTTTACATTGCAGTTTTGGAGGGTCGTGCAGCGAGAGTTAGGCACTCAGGTTGAGTTGAGCATACATTTCACCTTGAAATAGACGGACAGTCCGAGTGCAACATTCAGATATTGTAGGACATGCTACGTGCTTGTGTCATTGATTTTGGGGGTTCATGGGACTAGTTTTTGCCACTTGCGGAGTTTGCTTACAACAACACTTATCAGCCGAGCATCCGAATGTCTCCGTATGATGCTTTATATGGGAGGTGATGTAGATTTCCAGTGGGTTGGTTTGAGTCGGGTGAGGCTAGGCTTTTGGGTAAAGACTTGGTTCAAGATGCATTGGACAAGGTGAAATTGATTCAGGAGCGACTTCGCACGATGCAGTCGAGAAAAAAGAGTTATGCTGACAGAAAGGTCAGTGATGTGTCTTACATGGTTGGGGAGAAGGTCTTACTGAAGGTTTCAACTATGAAGGGTATTATGAGATCTGGAAAGAAGGTCAAGTTGAGCCCTTGGTTTATCGTCCGTTTGAGGTGCTTTGGCAAATGAGAGGTGGCCTATGAGCTTGCTTTTCCACCTAGCTTATCGAGTGTGCATCCAGTATTCATGTTTCTATGCTTCAGAGGTATATCGGCGATCCATCTCATTTTTTTTATTTTAGCACGATTCAATTGGATGGTGATTTGACTTATGATGTAGAGCCAGTGGCAGTTTTGGGGTATCGGGTTCGAAAGTTGAGGTCAAAGGATATAACTTCAGTGAAGGCACAGTGGAGAGCTCAGTCTGTGCAGGAGGCTACTTAGGAAATCGAGCGGGAGATGCGCAGCAAATACCCACACCTATTTCAGGCCCCAGGTATGTTTCTAGACAAGTTCGAAAATGAACGTTTGTTTAATATGGGGAGGATGTAATGACTCGGGCAGTTGTTTCGAGATTTATAGCCCCATTCCTTATTTCCTGCTTTTTTTGTGTTCTACAGCTATATTATGAAATACCGGATTAGTTGGTTCCGATCTAGAGTGATTTCAGAGTGAATTGAGACACCTAGTCTCTTATGTGATAGCTTAAGTTGGAAAAGTTGACTTGATGTTGACTTATGTATAAAATATCTCAAATTTGAATTTTGATGGTTTCGTTAGCTCCATTAGATGATTTTGGACTTAGGAGTGCATTTGGAATGTTATATGGAGGTCCGTGGTAGAATTATGCTTGAGTTGGCGAAAGTTAGAATTTTGGTAATTTTGGCTGGCAGTGGAAATTTTGATATCGGGGTCGTATTGGATTACCAAAAGTTGGAGTAGGTTCGTGGTGACATTCCTGAGTTGTGTGCAAAATTTGAGGTCATTCGGAAGTGGTTTGGAAGTCCTCGGCATCGTTTGTTGAATTCGAAAATTCAGAAGTCCTTTAGGCTTGAATTCGGGTGTAATTTGGTGTTTTGATGTTTTTTTGAGAGATTCAAAGGTTTCACTAAGTTTGTATGATGATATGTGCCATGTTGGTATGTTTGGTTGAGGTCTCGAGGGCCTCGGGTGAGTTTCGGGTGGTTAACGGACTTGGTTTTTGGTTGGCAATATGGCTGAAGTTGCTGATATCTAATGTTGGATTTTTCTGGTTTCCTTGTACGCGATCGCAGGGGTTCATTCGCGATCGTGTAAGCTTATTTGGTAGAAGAGGTCAGATTGTTCTACACTCGTGGCTGAGGTCACGTTTGCATAGAAGGATTCAGAGCGGTAGAGGAGCAAAGGAATTGCTCTACACGATTACGTGGAGATGGACGCGTTCGAGTAGATTTGAGAGGCAGTGATCCGCAACCACGTGGGCGATTCAGTGTTCGCACAGGGTTAACGTGTGGTCAGTCTACTTTGTGCTTCGCGATTGCGAGGCAATTTATGCGATCGCGATGAAGGAAATCTGGGCAGCAGTGTTAAATTTCAAAAATCAAGGGTTTGAGCTCATTTTTCACATTTTGAGTTAGAGACCACGGATTTGGGCAATATTTTAAGGTATTTTCAAGGAATTGATTTGGGTAAGTGTTTCTCACTTGGTTTTGGTTAAATTCCATGATTATATCTTGAATTTTATCATCTAAATTATGATTTGGGGTGAAATATTGGGGGAAAAGTGGAAGAGTTCTTGAGATGGAATTTTGAGGTTTTGAAGGGGAATTTTGTTATCGGCTTAGAGTAAATTTGGTATGGTTAGACTCGTGGGTGAATGGGATTTCAGATTTTATGACTTTTGTCAGATTTCGAGATGTGGGCCCGGGGTCCAGGTTTGAGCCAATTTCGGGTTTTGAGTCTAATTTAGTAGTTTTTCTTGTGGAATTGATTCCTTTAGCATATATTAATGGTATTGTACTGCTTGTGGCTAGATTCGGGGTGTTTGGAGGCCGATTCGAGAGGAAAAGGAATTGCGGATTAGGAATCTTGCTCAGATTGAGGTAAGTAACAGTTATAAATCTGGTCCTGAGGAAATGAACCCCCGAATTTTGTGTCATATGACTATTTTGGAGGTGATGCACATGCTAGGTGACGGGCGTGTGGGCATGCACCGTAGGGATTATGACTTGGTCTGTCCCATGAGCCATAGAATCGAATAGCCTACTGTTTACTATGTGTTCCCTTTGTTTTAACGGAAATTTACTGCACTTCACTTTAGAAATCATGTTTAGGCCTTATGATATCACTGTTGAGACCCTTGAGGTCGTGTACTTGCTGAATTAACTACTATTTGTTATTTTGTTCTCAGTCATGATATTACTTGTGTATCTTACCTCTGTCATTCCCTATTTTATCATTGATAGATGTTATTATCTCTGTTTGGGCTGAATTATATGTTTTCTGAAAGCCCGAAGGACTGGAGAGGTTGGTGACTGAGATATGTGCCTGAGTGCCGAGTTGTGAGCTATGTGAGTGTATATAGATCGGGTTGCATTCCACAACGAGCCTCAGGGTTATATATATATATATATATAGTGGATTGGGTTGCACGCCGCAATGAGCCTTCAACATAATTATCTAGGTTGGATCGGGTTGCACACCGCAACGAGCCTTATGGCTTTTTATATATTGGATTGGGCTACACACCGCAGTGATATAGCGCTTGGGCTAAAGGAGCCCCTCCATACTCTGCACACCCCCAGTGAGCGCAAATACCTATTGAGTATGATTTCTGAGGGCTGAGAGCCGAGTGATTGAGATGTTGAGATGAGCTGAGAGACTATTGTCTTGAGAGGCTATGTTTGCTTTTAATTATTTGTTGCACTGCATTGCTATCTTTCCTTGTTGTGCAAATTTCTAGAAGACTTGATACCTGGCTTACTTGAGCACGAACTAATTTAACTTAAACTACGAAATTTGAAAGCATGATGGTTCTTTATTTGATAGTTATTTGAAATAGACTGTATTTGTATTGTTCGTCGCTGCTTCTCAGTTCCTTATTTATTTCTATTACTTACTGAGTTGGAAGTACTCACATTACTCCTTGCACCTTGTGTGCAGATTCACGTGAGACTGGTCGCAGAGGTCGTTGAGTTCGTGCGCAATTGGCTATCGAAGACATACGAGGTAGTTGTTGGCATCCTTAGCCCTTGTCTCTCCCTCCATTATTATCTGTTCTTTCTATTGGCATTAGTGGACTATTGTAAACTCTGATTCTAGACTGATTTTAGATGCTCATGACTTAGTGACACCCCGATGTTGGGCTATCTTTTCCCCATTTTATTTTGAGTTCAAATCTTTTATGAAGTTTCTATTGTGAAAAGGCTTTGACTTAATTTTTAATGAAATATCGAAGTGTTTTTAGAAGTGTGTCAGCTTTATTAGTACCACGATAGGCGCCATCATGACAAGTTAGAGTTTTGGGTCGTGAAACCACGCCTTCATGCCCGTCACCTAGCATGTGCATCACCTCCATACCAGTCATATAACACGTAATTCAGGGATTTATACCCTCAGAACTAAGTTTAAAAGTGTTACTTACCTCAAACCATGCGGCTTCTTTTGTGACGACCCGGCCGGTCACCTTAAGAATAAACACCCTGATCCCCTATTAACTGCTTTCCCCAAGTCTATTTATGCTAATTTAAATTGTCGGGATGTTTGGTTTTGAGTTTCGGAGAGTTTTGGGACACTTAGTCCCTAAATGAGAGCTTAAGTGTTAGAAAGTTGTCCATTGTCAGAATAGTGTGAAGACGGCCTCAAAATGGAAATCTGATGGTTCTGTTAGCTCCGTTAGGTGATTTCGGGGTTGGGAGCATGTTCGGAATGTGTTTTGGAGGTTCGTAGCTGATTTAGACTTGAAATGCCGAAGTTTGAGTTTTTGAAGTTTCTGGTCCGGTAGTGAGATTTTGATCCGAGGGTCGGAATGGAATTCCAGAAGATGCAGTATCTCCATCGTGTCATTTGGGATGTGTGTGTAAAATTTCAGGTCATTCGGATGAGGTTTGGTTAGGTTATTGATCGAAAATGTGTTTTGATAGAATTTGAAGTTCTTAGGCTAAAGTCCTTGATTTAATCGAGTTTCCAACGTTGTTTTAGGTGGTTTAAGGGTTGGTACAAGTTTGAATGAGGTATTAGGTGTTATTGGTACTTTTGGTTGAGGTCCCGGGGACCTCGGGATGATTTCGAATGGTTGACTGGAAGATCGGAGAAGTGTAGCAGCAGCTGAACTATTGTTGCTTTTGGTATGTTCGCATCTGCGGCTTGGGAACCGCAAATGCGGTGCCACAGAAACGGCTTTGGCCATTTTCTTCAGAAACCGCAGAAGCGGTGTGATTCCTGCAGAAGCGGAATCTGGGCACTTAAGGGTAATCCGTAGAAGCGGAACTCTGTCCGCAGAAGCGGGACCGCAGGTGTGGTCCCTTGACCGTAGATGCGGAGCTTGGACTTTAAATGAAAGTCGCAGGTGCGACTAATTTGTACGCAGATGCGGTCCCAGTACCGCAAATATGGAAATCGCTGGCCAGAAATAATGAAATTCGTGGGTTTAGTTTCAAAAGTTGGAAAATCAAATTAGAGCTTGGGAGAGGGCAATTTTGAGAGGGTTTTGAATGGGAGATCATTGGGTAACGTTTCTTTAACCCTTTCTAGTTATATTCCATCAATCTTTAGTTAATTTTACTATTTAATTTCGAAATTTTGGTAAAATAATTGGGGGAAAAGTTCTTAGACGTTTAATTGAGGATTTGAGAGGTAATTTGGACTCCGATTTCAATGTTCTTGTTATGTATAGACTCGTGAGAGTACGAGGGTTCTCAAAATGTAAAAATTATCCAATTTTGAGATGTTGGATTAAGGGGCATTTTGGTCATTTTAATTTCGCGCCTTAGCTTTAAATTAAATAGTATAATCAGTTACTTGAGATGTTATTTACGATATGTAATTAAATTAAATAGATTTGGGCCATTTGGAGTTGGATACTCGTGGCAAAGGCATGGTTTCTAGTTGATTTTTGAGCCGGTTCGAGGTAAGTGTCTTGTCTAACCTTGTGTGGGGGACCTTTCCCCTTAGGACGTGATATTTGATATTTGAATGCCTCGTACGTGAGGTGACGAGCGCGTACTTGAGCTAATTGTTGAGGAAATCCATTTTTACGTGAAGTATTGCAATTGAGTTTTTCTTGCTTATCTGTTTATCCTAATTGTAAGTTCTTCCTATGTTAGCTTAGAGAAGCATGTTAGTTGATTTACTTGCCTATTTGCTTAAACTATCTTGTTTGTACTCCGTAAAGCATGTTAGGCTAGAATTTACTGCTACTTGTTCCGAGTTTAGTATTTTTCTTGTTTGTTTGAGCTGATATTGTATGCTTTAAATTTGGGACTACGGGACGGCATCCCGGGAGATCCCCTGTACGTGATATGTTCTGGACTGAGAGTGCGGGATACCAAAAGATGTCTGGCACATGTATATACATAGCTATTGAGGATACCAAGAGATCCTTGGGATACCAAGAGATCCCCGAATTGCTATTGAGGATATCAAGAGATCCTCGGGATACCAAGAGATCCCTCGGTTATACGGTGAGGATACCAAGAGATCCTCAAGATACCAAGAGATCCCCGGTTATCATTCCTGTTGTGAGCAGCATTTTCTTGCATTGCCTTGTTTCTGCTTTCTATTACTGTATTCCTTATTTATCCTATCTAGATCCTCGTTGTAGACTTTATCTATACTGGTTTTTTCTTATCCTATCACTTATATTGTTTTATCTCAGTAAGGCCCTGACCTTCCTCATCACTACCCAACTGAGGTTAGGCTTGGCACTTACTGAGTACCACTGTGGTGTACTCATGCCCTTTCTGTGCATGTTTTTCATGTGCAGATCTAGGTAGCTCTACCCAGGCATATCATCCTCGAGGCAGAGAGATCTAGCAGAGATTTCGAGGTACACTTGCCGCGTCCGCAGACCTGGAGTCTCTTTCTTATTTTAGCTTTAGCACTTAGCTTTTCCTTTTCGTAATGTTCGTTTTAGACATTCTGAGTTAGAGCTATGTATTTACTTTCTGTTAGCCTGTGTTTCCGTGAGTTTTCGGGTTTTGGGGTGATATTGTAGACTACCTCATTATTGAGTTGTATATTCCGAGCGACATTTATATACAGTTTTCTTTTTAGTTATTCAGTTCTTTATTAATTATTTCGCAAGCTATGTTGTTTTGCGCAGTGTTAGGCTTTCCTAGTTATAGGGACTAGGTGCCATCACGACATATTCATGGAGGGTGAATTGGGGTCGTGACAAGTTGGTATCAGAGCTCTAGGTTCATAGGAGTCACGGAATACAGGCCGATTTATTAGAGTCTCGCTGATCGGTATGGAGACGTTTGTACTTATCTACAAGAGGCTATGTAACTGTTAGGAAAAATTTTCACCTCATTTGATTTCCTTGTCGTGCGACTTCTTGATATCACCAATTCTAAAATTCTATCTTCTATTCTCTCATAGATGGTGAGGACACATGCTACTCGAGATGATCAGGCACCCGCGCCCCTACTACAGCCGTCAAAGACTGGGGCCGGGGTAGAGGTAGAGGACGTGCACGTGGTACAGCCAGAGCACCTGTGTGAGCTGTCGACGAGGCACCACCAGCAGATCCAGCCTGAGTCCAGGCACCTGGCACACCTACTACTGCCTACTACTCCAGCTTTTCAGGAGACTTTGGCTCAATTCATGACTATGTACACCACCTTGGTTCAGGCAGGGTTGCTTCCCCTTGCTGCAGCCACATCTCAGGCCAGGGGAGGAGCACAGACTCCGGCCATCCGCACTTCTGAGCAGCGAGTGCATGTTGAGCAGGCTCCCGAGATTATTCTCGTACAGCCTGCAGTGCCCGTTCAGCCCGAGGACAGGGCAGCGGCTTCTGAGGATGAGCAGAAGAGGCTTGAGAGGTTCAAGAAGTACAAGCCTCCTGTATTTAGTGGATTAGCATCAAACGATGCTTTGGGATTTCTAGAGGATTGTCACCGTATTCTTTGCACTATGGGCATAGTAGAGTCCAACGGGGTTTCCTTCACTACCTTCCAACTGCAGGGAGCCGCCTATGATTGGTGGTGCACTTATGAGATAGACAGTCCAACCGAGGCTGCCTCACTAACCGGGACCCAGTTCTCAGATATGTTCATGAGAGAGTTTGTCCCTCAGAGTCTCAGGGACGCATGGCGCACAGATTTTGAGCATTTGCGCTAGGGTACTATGACCATTTCATAGTATGCTATCCGCTATACCAGGTCGGCCAGGCATGCATCGGCCTTGGTTGCTATATTCCATGAGAGAGTTTGCAGGTTCATTGAGGGTCTTATCCCACCCATCAGATCTAGCATGGCTCGAGAGTTGGAGATGGACATCCCTTATCAGTAGGTAGTGAGCATTGCTAGGATGATCGAGTGCATGCTCGCCAGGGAGAGAGTGGAGAGGGAGGCCAAGAGGTCTCGAGAGTCGGGTCACTAATCTGGTGCCCGTACCCCAGCAGCAGGTCATTATGGTAGGGGTTATGTGGGTCGCCCCGTTCATTCAGCTCTTTCAGCAGCCAGCAGTGCTCCAGATCCATCTATACCTCAGGAGCCTTACTATGCACCTCCAGTTTCTAGCGTGCCTCCTGCGCGGGGTGCTTTTAGAGGTCAGTCCAACAGATCTAGCTCGAGCCAGTCATAGCCACCGCACTCTCCCAGAGCTTGTTTTAAGTGTGGTGACACCCTCCATGTGGTGAGGGATTGCCCTAGACTTGGGAGGAGTGCACCCCCACAGACTTCTCAGCCACAGCGTGCTCAGCAGAGTTCTCAGGCCATGATCACAGCTCCAACTGCTACCCCATCTGCCAAGCCGGCTAGGGGCGGAGGTCGGGGAGATAGAGGTTGCCCTCAAGAGAGGAGACGGTCTAGATATTATGCTATTCCTTCTCATACCGTGGTTGTTGCCTCCGACACCGTCATTACAGGTATTATACTAGTTTGTGATAGAGAGGCATCGATTCTATTCGATCCGGACTCTGTTTATTCTTATGTGTCTTCTTACTTTGCTCCGTATTTGGGTGTGCCTCGGGATTCTTTGAGTGCCCCCTTTTATGTTTCTACTTCTGTGGGGAATTCTCTTATTATGGATCGCGTTTATCGGTCATGTCTGGTTACTATTCGTGGTTTTGAGACCAGAGCAGATTTATTGTTACTTGGTATGGTTGACTTTGAAATTATCTTGGGCATGGTCTGGTTGGCGCCCCATTTTGCTATTCTTGATTGTCACGCCAAGATCGTGACGCTGGCTATGCCAGGTATTTCGCGTGTTGAGTGGAGTGGTACTTTAGATCACACTCCCAATAGAGTTATCTCTTTCCTTAAAGCTCAGCGTATGGTTGACTTTCCTTTTGTTGATAGATTAGATGAGACTTCTAAGATGAATCGTGATTCAGCTTATGGAGGTAGATGCATTGATCATAATTGGAAAGGTGAGGGAGAACCAATGAGAGCAATGAAACAAAAGTTAGCAGGGGTACTTGAACTTGATGACCTTTCCGTCATGACAGCAGACACAGCAAAAATTGGCAAATCAAATGAGCAAAATGACAATGAACCAGACACAACAAATGTAACATGTTCATCAAATGTCTATTTGTTGTGAAATATGTGGTGATAATCACACAGGTGACATGTGCCCCGTAAATCCTGAATCTGTTTATTATGTAGGGAAACAAAGCAGAGGTCCGATGAACCAACATGCACAATATGGGAACACTTACAATCCAAATTGGAGGAATCGTCCTAATTTCTCCTGGGGTGGAAATCAATCAAATCAGAATCAATATAGACCCTAAGGGAATTTTAATCAACCTCAAAGGCCGCCTCAGCAAGTAGAAGAAAGTACAAATGATTTGTTGAAGAAATTGCTGCATGACAATCAACAACTCAGAACTGACTTCAGAAATCTTGAAAGACAAATGGGACAGCTAGCTGCAAATCAAAACACTAGGTCTGCAGATACTCTTCCAAGTGATACAGAAAAAATCCGCAAGTTAGTGCAGTAACACTTAGAAATGGAAGGGAATTAGAAAAAGTTCCAAAGAAGAGAAAAGACAACTCTATACCTGAGGGTGAATTGATTCCCAAAGCAACACAGGAAGCAAAGAAATATGATACAATTTCAGCGCCCGTGAATGTTCCAAGACCACCACCACCTTTTCCACAATGATTGCAGAAAAAGAATGATGATCGCATGTTCAACAAATTTCTCACTATGTTGAGTCGGATTTAATTGAATATTCCGTTGATAGATGCGATTCGTGAAATTCATAAGTATGCTAAGTAAATAAAAGATATTGTGTCTAACAAGAGGAGATTGACTGAATTTGAAACAGTTGTACTTACTGAGGAGTGCACTTCAAGGATCCAAAATAAGCTTCCTCCAAAGCTTAAAGATCATGACAGCTTTACTATCCCTGTGAGAATAGGTAATATTGATGTAGGCCATGCACTTTGTGATTTGGGAGCAAGAATAAATTTAATGCCCTTGTCTTTGTACAAAAAAATGGGTTCGGGAGCTCCAAAACCCACCACTGTGATGTTGCAACTAGCAGACAGGTCCATAGCTTATCCGAAAGGAGTAATTGAAGATGTGCTGCTGAAAATTGGGAAATTTATTTTCCCGACTGATTTTATTATCTTGGATTTTGAAGCCAATGAAAAAGTTCCTATTATATTGGAAAGACCTCTCTTAGCTACAGGTGATGCCATAATTAAAGTAAGAGAAGGAAAAATGATCATGAGAGTTAACAATGAGGAAGCTATTTTTAATGTATGCAAAGCAATTCAACTTCCTAACCATTATGAAGAATTGTCTATGATATCTATCATGGAGATTGATGAGAAACGTATTACTCCAAGTGTATATTTGAAGGATTCTTTAGAGAAGGCAATTGTGTTTTTTGATAATTTGGAGATTAATGATGAGGTTGAAGAGTTGAAGCATATTTTGAATGCATCATATGAATATTTGAAAGGATTAAATCCCTTTGAACCTTTGAACAGACCAAATGGCCCTCCTTCGAAGCCATCAATTGAAGAAGCTCCAAAATTGGAACTAAAGCCTTTACCTTCTCACCTTCATTATGCCTATTTGGGTAGTTCTGATACATTACCTGTTATTATTTCTTCTGACTTGTCTAAATTACAGGAAGAAAAATTGTTGAGAGTACTACATGAGCATAAAAGAGCAATTGGGTGGACAATGTCTGACATAAAAGGTATTAGTCCAGCTTTTTGCATGCATAAAATTCTCGCAGAGAAAGGACACAAGCCGAGCATATAACAACAATGACGCCTGAATCCCAACATGAAAGAGGTGGTAAGAAAAAAAGTTATTAAATAGCTTGATGCAGGTATTGTATTTCCAATCTCTGACAGTAAATGGGTAAGTCCGGTCCAATGTGTTCTAAAGAAAGGGGGAATGACTGTAGTGAAAAATGAAAACAATGATCTAATTCCCATTCGAACTATTACTGGGTGGAGGATTTGCATAGATTATAGAAAATTGAATAATGCCACCCGAAAAGACCATTTTTCTCTCCCTTTTATTGACCAAATGCTTGATAGATTAGCTGGACAGGAAGATTACTGCTTTTTGGATGGATATTCGGGATATAATCAGATTGTTATAGCCCCAAAGGACTAATAGAGGACCACATTTACATGTCACTATGGGACATATGCATTTAAAAGAATGCCATTTGGTCTCTGTAATGCACCTGCAACTTTTCAAAGGTATATGATAGCTATTTTTACTGATATGGTTGAAAGATTTGTGGAAGTATTTATGGATGATTTTTCTGTATTTTGATGTTCTTTTGATGAATGTTTAATGAATCTTAACAAGGTACTTGCTAGGTGTGAAGAAACAAATTTGGTACTAAATTGGGAAAAATGCCATTTCATGGTAAGAGAATGTATTGTCTTTGGGCACAAGGTGTCCAAGAATGGATTGCAGGTGGATAAAGCAAAGGTGGAAGCAATTGAAAAATTAACTCCACCGACATCAGTTAGAGGCATTCGCAATTTCTTGGGCCATGAAGGTTTTTATCATCGTTTCATTAAAAAAAATTCAAAAATTTCATCTCCTTTATGCAGGTTTCTTGAGAAAGATACATCCTTCAAGTTTGATGATGCTTGTTTGAAAGTATTTGATGAGCTGAAAAGAAGATTAGTTACTGCACTAATTATCATTGCTCCGGATTGGGAACTTCCATTTGAAATTATGCGTGACGCGAGTGATATAGCCATTGGAGCTATTTTGGGGCAGCGGAAGGAGAAAATCTTTTACTCCATTCATTATGTGAGCAGAACTCTTAACCCAGAACAAATGAATTACACCGTTACTGAAAAAGAGTTGCTTCCAGTAGTATGGGCATTTGATAAATACAGGTCCTATCTAGTGGGAACTAAAGTCATAGTTTACATAGATCACTCAGCTATCAGTTATTAATTTGCAAAGAAAGATGCCAAGCCAAGATTAATTCGATGGGTTCTTCTTTTGCCGGAATTTGATTTAGAGATTCGAGATCAAAAAGGGACAGAGAACCAGGTTGCAGATCACTTGTTGTTGGAAAATCGTGGCCATGTCACTGAAGGAGAATCTATCAAAGAAATATTTCCTGATGAACAATTACTAGCCATTAATTCGGATGAAACCCCGTGTTATGCTGATTATGTGAATTTTATTGCAAGTGGGGTGACTCCACCAGAATTTACAGTTGATCAAAGAAGAAGATTTTTACATGACATGAGATTTTACATGTGGGATGTGCCTTTTCTATACAAGCAATGCGCAGATCAATTGGTAGAAGGTGTGTCTCTAAGGCGGAGATAAATGCAATATTGCATGACTGTTATGCTTCTCTTTGTGGAGGTCATCATGGTGGAGATAGAACAACACAAAAGGTTTTACAATCAGGTTTTTATTGGCCAAAAGTATTTAAAGATGCACATGCTTTTGTTAAAAATTGTGGCAGGTATCAAAGAACAGGTACAATCACAAAGAGGAACGAGATGTCATTGCAAAATATTTTGGCAGTAGAGCTGTTTGATGTGTGGGGAATTGATTTCATAGGGCCATTTCCATACTCTAATGGTCACAGATACATTTTAGTTATAGTCAATTATGTATCTAAATTGGTGGAGGCCGTTGCTCTTCCCACTAATGACGCAAAGGTAGTGGTGAGCTTTGTAAAGAAGCACATCTTCACACGCTTTGGTACTCCTAGAGTGTTGATAAGCGATGGAGGAACTCACTTCTGTAACAAATTGCTGAATAATATTCTTGTAAAATATGGAGTTAAGCACAAGGTTTACACTACCTATCTCCCCCAAACGAATGGTCAAGTGAAAGTGTCAAACAAAGAGATAAAGCAAATTCTGGAGAAAATAATAAGTGGAAATAGAAAGGACTGGGCCGGGAAGCTAGATGACGCATTATGGGCATATCGAACTACATACAAGACTCCTATAGGTACTTCTCCGCATAAATTAGTTTATGGGAAGGAATATCACTTGCCCATCGAGCTTGAACACAAGGCCTATTGGGCAATTAAAAAGCTAAATATGGATATGGACTAAGCTGGTGAGAAGAGGTTGCTGCAACCCAACGAGCTTGATGAGTTTCGATTGCACGCATATGAAAATGCCAAATTGTATAAATAAAAGAATAAGAGTTAACATGACAAGCACATCCAACATCATGAGTTTGAGCCAGGGCAAGAAGTTCTTTTTTTCAATTCGAGGTTGAAGCTTTTTCCCGGAAAGCTTAAGTCTCGTTGGGAAGGTCCTTTCATTGTAGTAAGTGTGAGGCCTCATGGAGCTGTAAAATTGCGGGATATGGGCTCAAGTGGTACCTTCTTGGTAAATGGCCAGAGGATAAAACATTATTGGGGAGGTTACATTGCACGTCACAAGACCTTGGTGGACTTGGCGGATGCTTAAAAATGTGTTGAGTCATGCCACGATATTAAATCAGGCGTTCGTTGGGAGGCAACCCAATTTTTATTATTTTCCTAGTTTAACTTCTTGATTTTTCTTTTAGAATAGGTAAAGTATTGCATTTTCTTTATAGGTATAAAATTTTTAGATGTAATGGTGTAGGACGTGTATATTGGGTATATATAAGGCTTGGGGGATCGGGATGTTTTAAAAAAAAAATTAACATGAACAGCGCCCAGCGCTGCCTGTGGCGCCAAAACTAGTAGGTGCAGAAGACCTAGCGCCGGGCACCCAGCTGGGGGGTTAGGTAAGTTTTTAAATTTTTTTTTCGTTATTTATTATATTCTTACCCATATCCATTTAACCCAAACCAAATACCCACTTACACTAATACTAATACCCATATTCCTTTCCCAAACCCACCTAAACACAAACAACCCAAACATTCAAAAGTTGAACAAGCCAAAACCAAACAAAAAAAATGCTAGTGCTTCTGCCCGCTTCCTCTCTTCTTCTTCACGCCAAAATTTTTTTTTCCCTCCTTTTCTCTTGCTAACTTTCTCCAGTCTACAGGTATGTTCTTCTTCTTCTCTTCTATTTCTTGTGTGTTTTCACTAGCAGATATCTATAATCCCATTCCCAAGAGCCTTAATTCCCCATAGTTTTCCCCATGTATTTCTTATGAAATTTTTATGGTGGGTGATTTGTTTTTGTCGAAAATTGTGTGTTTGATGTGTATACGGAGTAGTAAACTAGAATTCCCTATACTTCGTTGAAAATCGGGAGGGCCACCATGTTCCACCATTGTTGAATTATAAGAACACATTGCATGCCCACATTGTGTTTGTTTAAATGCTTGAAATAGGAGTTTTGGTGCCCGGTGAAGTCTGAGCAACCGGATGAAATTGTGTATGCATTCGGGCTAAGTGTGGGGTGTAGGGATACTTTTACATGCTAGGGGTTCTGGCTTTGATGAAAAATATGTTCTTACACCATTGATCTTATATGTTGTATGTTGTAGAATCTTGTAAGTTAGCCTAATTTAGTATAGTCTAGTATTTGTGAAAGGTGAATACCATATGCCTTTTGCTCACCTTATGGTGAATTCACGTCACCATAATCAATCATTATTGTGTGGCTTGGGGAAGTCTTGAGTACCCATAGCTTTGAGGTACAACACTTGTACTTGTGCCTTTGGTTTTAAGTGTGGGGTCATTTTATGACTTGCACTACAACCTTAGGCATATTTCTTGAACCATTCTCATATTCATGTTTACTTGTGTTGCAGGATACTATGGCTCGTGATAGTGCTAGCAAAGGCAAAGGCATTGGAAAGTCCTCCACCACTTCTCCAGTGCCCAAAAAACATAAGCAAGGTGAAAGCTCTTCACGGCAGCCCAAAGGCAAGTAGGTCGCTGAAGGATCTCAGCCTATGCCAACGAGGTCAAGCCCTCATTTGGATTTGGTCAATGATGGGGCTATTGCATGGTACAGGGACTTCGTGCCGTCTAGGCGGTACATTCTGAGAGAGGGATTAACACCAAAGCCTTAGGGAGGAATTTCCCGGAGATACTTGACAGGCTGCGAGCTCTAAAGATGAACAAGTTCTTGGAATGCCCGGGGCGTGCCAACCTAAGCATGGTTCGACAGCTGTATGCTAACTGGGATTACAAACAGTGCACTTCACGTGTAAGAGGAAAAGATATCCCAATTGGAAGGGAGTAGTTTTGTGAATATTAGGGGGTTGAGAATGCCGACCCAAGGAGACTCAAACGATTGATCCAAAGGCCGAAGTATAATCTCATACGTCACACTATTTGTGGCATAGATTCCACTGCTAAGTGGATATGGAAGCAAGGCAACAATTACCTCTCTATGGTATGCTCAGACTTCAACACAGCTACCAAAGTGTGGCATAATTTTGTGCAGGCGAGACTAATGCCGGCGGAGCACAGAATTAACTACACTCGAGCTAGAGTGTGTCTCATCTTCTCCCTAATACCGGCCAACCAATTAATGTAGCTAAGATCATGCTCAATGAGATGGAGCGCACAAGGTTTGGGCAACAGATTCGGCGCTTCTTCTTTGGAAATTTACTTACCTAGTATATGATGTATCGAGGAGTGCGGGAGTACCCCGGACATGATGAGGTGGTGGAGGCTCCAGCTTGGTTTATGGACATCACATATGTGGTGGAGACATTGCCCATACTCACCCTCGCTACTCGGATAGAGCGAGAGGAAAACTTCAATAGGTACATTTATAACTCCTTGAACCTACTCATGAGCAGGGCTGGCATTACAGGCGCGGAGCGCACGCATTTGTGCGATGACTTATCCAGTGCGTCCAAGGAGATGTTGGGCATTGCACCTGGCAGCCCCATTCACTCGTCTGAGGACATCAACTCTGCTAAAGGCTCAGATAAGGAGGATGAGGATGCAATGGTGCTACAGGGCCATGACTTTGGTGCCTTTCAGACCGGATGATGATGACCTCAACACTGCTGGAGGGAGTGGACTCTGATTGACAGGGAGTTTTTCTTTTCACCCTACTCCGTTTTTCATTTTTACTTGCATCTAGGACTATGCATAGTTCAAGTATGGGGGGGGGGAGGAGGAACACTACTTGTGTTATAGTTGTATATTTTGTATTAAGTTGCTTATTTTTGTTTCTTTCAGTAGTTCTAGTGTAGTCAGTCTAGTTTAGTATTAGTTTCTTTAAATGACAAAAAAAAATTGAAAAAGCTCGAACTTTTCCCGACGATGGATCTTTTGGACAATTTTCTTGAGGGATAAAAGTCCGATTTATAAACACCTTTTTTTTGCGTTTTTAGAATAGCTAGGTAGTATTCCTCGGTTTTTCTTTGGCCACCTGTTCTTTTCCAAGGATGTAACTCGAACCGGGCACTTTGATTTCTTTTTTTAGAGTAGTTTAGGAAGAAACTGAGTCGTCCTGAGATACTCATTGACATTGTTGATGCTGTCACATTAGGCTATGACATACATCCTGTTTTCTCGGGTACTTGGTTTGAATTGTGAAGCCTAAGTAAAGTGAATAGCCTATTTTGTGATGCCTTTTCTCGCCTGTTTGACTTGTAGGCCGCATAGTGCAATGATGCTTAATTTTCTCATTTAATTGTGCTTGCTTGACTTGAGAGTTGAACATAAACGTCTTGATTGAGTCATGTGCAATGTGTGTGTGAGGATTCATGATTTTCTATGCTATCCAGTGTAGTCTAGAACTTGCTCCGTGTGTTAATTGAAGCGAAATTGTAAGTTGTGCTAATCTAGAAGATGACTTAGGAAATTTCTTGCTTGATCGTGGATGTGCTTGTCACATAAAAATAAAATTTTCCGTTGCTAGCCCCTTTGAGCCTATAGACCTTTCTTTTGGCACCCACATTACAAGCCACACCCCTATTTTGTTCTTAATTTGATATTGAATGAACATTTTACCTCCTAAGTCATTACTCGTTAAAAGAAGTAAGGTTAGGAATTGGGGAGTATCTTTTGAGTGGAACCATGGAAGGGCCCATTGGTGCACTAAAGTTGAAATTAAAGGTCACTAGCCGATGAACGTTATTGTATGGAGTGTGTGAAAAAGAACAGGAATATATATATATATATATATATATATATATATAT
>MU741153.1:8276-20848 GCA_026770625.1 Nicotiana glauca | reverse complement strand
TTGGTTGAGAAGCGTATGTGCTTGAATTGTAAATGTGATGTATTAAAAATGCTTAGGAGGGTTAGCCACTATTCCTAAATGTATCCTACCCATTCCTTAGCCTACATTACAACCTAAAAGTCCTAATTGATCCTAGATTTGGCTAGCTTAATTTAGTAGAGATATACACTAAAGGCAAGCTTATGGTATGACCACAGGATGCATATGAATTCTTTGTGAGAGTGAGTGAATTTTGTTCAATTGTGTGATGTCCGTGATCTATATTCAAAAGTATAGTTGAATGTGTGGACCAATTTATACTCACTCTTTTATTTTGTTGGTGAGGGAACATGATCTCATAAATGATTGGTAATATTGTAAACATTCTTGTTGGGTGAGTGCATGAATTGAGGGTGCTTAGTGGTTGCAAGTCAAGTGTTGAGGTTGGGTGATGACAAATAGGTTGTTGGAATTTATTGAATTATAATAGTCTACTTGGGTATGCTTAAACGGAAAGAATGTGAATTTTTGTGTGTTCATGTCTGTGTGCCGGTATTGATCATGGTCAAGAGTATAGTGTGTGGTTAAAAGTTAAGGTTCTCCTCTATGATTGAACTTTGTACATAGTTGGGGGTTTATTAGATTGTCCAATTGCTCGAGGACGAGCAAGAGTCTAAGTGTGGGGTGTTGATGTTTAGCTTAAAGTATATATATATTTTAATGTATATCGCCTCATATTTTAGTCTTGTTTCGTGAATATGGGATGTTAAATGCTATGAATTATATTAATTTGAAGTGTTTTTGCTTGTAGGAATGATTCAGGAGGAAGCGGGGGCAAAACATGCAAGGTTTGAAGCTAAAACGAACAAAAATCGAAAAAGGGTCATTTGGGTGCCACAGGCAGCGCCTGGCGCCACCTGTAGCGCTGAAAACAATATTGCCAAAATTGGGGCACTATGGAGGGCGCCGGGCTGGACACTCGGATCGCAAAAGTATTATATTTCGGACCAAAAAGGGCATAACTGTCAAAAACCCCTACACACACATCTTAAAAAGGCAAAAGATGCCATTACTGAAGAGGATCATCTGATTTTAGAGAGAGAAGGAGGAGGAGACTCATCTTGGAAAAGAAAATCAAGAAGAACATCAACTTGGAGCAAGGATTCAAAGAGTTCTTCTAAACATTCTCCTAGTATTTACTTATATTATGTTTAAGACTTTTATTGTTGATTTTTGTATGAATATGAGTAGCTAAAAACCCAAATATTCTGGGGTCATGGGTGTTGGATGATCTTGTTATTTGAAGCTTAGATTGAAGATCTTGAATTTTATTGTTATGGGTTATTTATTTGATTTTGCTTTTAATTATTTTACTGCGTAGCTAACAGTGAAATACTATTTATGAATCTTGAGTTAAACTTGAAAAAGGAAATTCTTGATAGCAAATAGAATCAAATAGAACAAGATCTGAATCCTGGGTATCGGGTGAAAGATTCGCAATTAAGATAGACATATACTTAATTGCCTTGTTTGGTTGAAAAATAGGTTTGTAAATGCACTTTCGTTAATATTAATACCATAGACATATATGTATTAATTTAACTTGAATAGGCACATAAGAATTCGACAGATTCTTATGGGTATTATTAACCCTATAATCAATAACCCGGATAATTTAATAAATCAATCTTAAGCTAAGAAATTACTATGATCTCTAGCAAGCCAATGACCCTGGAATATATCTCATAAAAATTGTTGTCAGAATATTGTATAATTGTCGTAGTAATTTTGTGTTGTATTATTGTTTAATTACTAAGTAAATTATAAATCGGTTCTTTACGTATTTTGTAATAATTTAGCTTGAATTGATAAATGTTTGAGTTTACATCAGTCAATAAGTTGATCATAAATTCCTCGTGGGAACGATACTTTACTTACTACTATATTACTTGTCGATCGCATACACTTGCGTGAATGTTTTGGTCGCAACACTACTGTTACTCTAATGAATGCAAGCTAAAGAGAATAGACTAGAAATAAATATTTTGAGGTTTTTCCAAATGGGTAAAAGGCCTAGGGTAGTGACCATAACCTAGGTGTTCGGCTAATGAGATAAAAACATTAATGCTTGTATTGTTGATTAGGGTATATTATAGCTCTCAACTTTATATTACCCACTCTATACCTCTCGGTCAGAGAATGATTTTTCCAAATTTGGCTTTCTCAAGTCCAAATGATATCAACCAAAATAGATAAGAGCTTAAGTCGTATTCTTACTATCTCTAGTTTGAACCTCTTAATTAGGTTAATATATATCTCGATTAACCCAATTCCTTGTTAGTTAAGTTATCCTAGATTAGGTCCCTCTTTCTCAAATGGAGACTAATTCAAATAGGCATGAATTAATGTTTGCAACCATTAATTCTAAAATTGAAGCATGAACCAAGCTAAATAATCAATACCCAGTCATAAACAAACACTAGAATTCCCATAAGGTTTACACAATAAGTTTGGGTCACAATACCAGTAAAGATCTAGCTACTCATAATGGAAATTACAAAAAAAAAAGCTAATTAAAGTCATAATGGGAGATTAAAATAATGAAATCTAATTTTAAATACCCAAATAAGCTAAAAATGTCCTAAAATAGCAAAACGGAACGGCTACAATAACTTTAGATGTTCAAACTTGATATAATTTTGTGAATCTCATCTATTTATACAAGGCCAAAAATCGCAAACAAAAATGCCCCTCGGGAGGTTTAGCTGCCACAAAATTCCATGTGCCGTCCGCAGATTTTCTTCAGCTAGCAGGAAGGTAAGTTCTGCGGCCGCACATTTCAAGACTGCGGCCGTAAGGCAATCTTCTACGGTCGTACAATTCTTGTGTCGTCCGCACTTTACAAGGGCTTCAGGACTTGGACTTTTTGCATATTCTCTGAACTTTGAATCTGTCGTGAAAAATCATTTATGTGGCCGCACAATTCATGTGTGGTCCGCACATTGCTGAAACTCTTTCTGGACTCATTATCTTGGGTTGTTTCCATATATGGAATTCTGCAGTTTCTACGACGTAGAATTTCTTCTGTGAACCGCACATCTATACTTCTGCATCCTTTAATGTCTTGTGCTTTGGAAGGCTCCTTTTTTTGTCGAAATTCATCATGGGAGACCAAACTTCCAGCATTCCTGTAATTTGCACGATTTTATTAGTTTTAAGAACACAATTCAATACTTTTGGACTAAGACAAGAGCAAAAAGGTACTAATAAGCAGTCAAAATCCCTACGTATCATCTCCTCACCATCTGTGAGAGAATAGATTAACAGAATTTTAGTTTCCGAAATTAGAAATTCGCATGAATGAAGTTTCCTAATGATTCTGCAGCCTCTCGAAGATAAATACAAATTTATCCGAACCGACCCTCAAGACTCTATTAAACATGCTCATGAATCGTGAGACCTATGTAACCTACGCTCTGATACCAACTTGTCACGATCCAAAATCTCATATGTCGTGATGGCACCTATCGCAATACTAGGCAAGCCGACATTTTTAATAAAACTCACATTCTTTATATTTGAAACATAAAAAATTAAACTTAAGAGTATAATCCCATAAATACTGCTACGAATACCGTATGTAAATATCATACACTCCCAAAACCCGGTATCACTGAGTAAATGAGCATCTACATGACAACATAGTATGACCAATAAAAATACTGTCCAGAAATATAGAACAATACAAATAACTTGAAAGGAAAGAGAGTCAAGGTTTGAGGGCACCAAGGAAACTACCTATAAATCTCCAAAATCTAGCAGTCGCCGTATCTGAAAATACCTGGATCTGCATACGAAGTACAGAGTGTAGTATGAGTATAATCGACCCAATATACTCAATAAGTAACAAGACTAACATTCGGGATAAGAGTAGTGACGAGCTCAACGGTGCAGTAAAAATAAAAATTTAAACAATATAGGAATAATTTAGACATGCTTTCAGGTTTAAGAGTTAAGTTCATCACAGATAAAATATGCCAAGTGTGACTGATAAGAGGAATATGACATCCCTATATCCACATGCCAATATGAATAACGTATATGATACAACACAGTGAAATCCCAAGTACTCACACTCTTAGAGCACTCAGGGTCATTTGGTAGGAGGTATAAGAATAATGTTGAATAGAGTGTATTAGTAATGCTGGTATTAGTAATGTTGGCATTAGTTATGCTGAGATTATTTTTTATCCGATGTTTGGTTTGGTGTATTAAAGCGTAGCATAATTTTTTTTAAAATTGGGTATTTACAAAAGTACCCTCCATAATTTTTAACTTTAGCTATAAAATTTAACTTTATAGATAATTGAACAAGAAAGGCATAGGCTCTTTTATGTGATCCATTAACGTATATGGATCAGTACCAAAATAATAATGCAAAAATAATAACTTAGGACTATCAAAGGATCAAGCTATAACAATTTTACTTTTTCATTTTATTTATTTTATTTTATTTACAAAAGGCAAACTGATAAAATTGATAGTCGATAGTCCAACCAAAATTGAAGATTTATAGGTTCCATGGTGAATCATGCCACCTGCATTTCCCAATTCCAAGCCTGGTATTCTAAATAACCAAAGAATAAGATATTAAATTACTTCATGTAAGGAAGAATTCATATCACATAACCAAAACAATCTCAAAGGAGATCGGCCACATTGGCTGGCAACTCCTCGATTACAACATTGTAAAACTTCTGAATGTCAAAAAGAATCCTTTAGTCATCCTTTGTGACAAAGTTGATAGCAACACCCTTCCAACCTCCTCAAGCAAACAAGAATATATAGCTCTAAAATGGAGCAATCTGCATCAACAAATTGAGAATCATGTTGTTTTTAGTGATTTATTCTTGGCGGTGGCCAAGTTGTGGAGAGAAATTCATCACTTCTTCCGTCACAAACAACTTATCAAATTATAGAATAATTACTAATGAAAGTAAGATTGGAGAGAAAAAAAAAACTAAAGAATTGTCATAACAGCTTTACATAATTACATCATAGAATCTCAAAAGTTAAACGACTACAAAGAGTTTGAAGAACTACCATAGCAGCTATATAATTACATATGCATTTAACATTTATATGGAGTTGAGCTATTTAATAAATATTAGTTACACAAAAAATCTAGCATCATCCTGCCCACACCAATAACCAAAGATACCAAAAAATGGCACTATCGTCAAACCTTGAAGTTGTTACCCAAGCAAAAAACTATCAAATTAGTGCCACCACTTATATCTACAAGTTTATCATACTTTTAAATTTTATCATTGACGAGCATCGACATCATTGTATGGCGCTCAAATTCACCCATACGTAAAACCAATTCCATCTTTTTGTCATCATCACAGAAAATCATTGAAGCTTTGATACGTTTCTCTATGGTGTACAACTCAAATATGGGAGATTCAAGGATAGAATATATCTGGCCACAAATATTGGATCGGTCACGATCCCCAATCTTTTCAATCAAGACACCCATTCTTTTGTCTTGGCTTTCAGTAAAGTTTTTCATAATTTCCATCATTTCTTTGAGAAATGTCTCATTATCATCCTTTACTATTTTTTTTCTTTTCTTGCTTTTCTCTTTTCCATTTACATTAGAAGAGGACCTTTTATCATACGCACCTTGTTTATGAGTTTGTTAGGATCCAAGATATTCATTTTCAGATGCTCCGGCACTAGGTCCAGTTGCATTTTCAACTCCAGTAAATGCGCTAGGTCCAGTGACATTTTCAGCTCCAGGAAATGAACTAGGTTCAGTGGCATTTTCAGCTTCTCCAGTAAATACCTTAGGGCTATGATAAGCGTCAGCTTCTTCGTCTTCATCAATATCGATAGAAAATCCCAAACTCATATCATTACAAACTTTTGGAGCTTGACCCTTTTGAATTTCCTCAGAAGCATCTAGCGGCCCTTATGCGAACTCTTCGGTTGCTCTATACTTGCCAAAAATTTCCTCCCAATCCTCAAATATCGGCCATTTCTTAGTATTCATATTTTTGGCTAGTGGATCAATCTAGAAAATAATTTTAAAAAAAATATAGCAATGTCATGTTAGAAAAATACATATATAACATAACAAAATTATAATAATTTAAAGCAAAGTATTAGTTACCTTTATAAAGTCATCCCAAGATTTTGGATCGTCTTCTATTATAGCTCCATCACTATATTGAAATCCCAAACCATTTCGATTTTTTAGTGAAGCTATAGTTCCATAACATCTCTTCCAATATCTTATTTTATTTTTGATTTGTGGATCACCTTTCAATCCGCTTTTAGGATGTTGTTTGCATATGTAGCGCTCTAACTCTATCAAGTGCCCCAGCCTAAAGGTTCCATTATCAGCTCTCCACCCTTAACACACAACTCTTTCAACCCATCTAAAAGAGTGTGTTCTTCTTCTAGATTCCACATCCTTCGTGTTGAAGGTGTTGAGTTGTTTGATTTTTTTGACACCTTGTTTGAAGATGTTTGACTATTCATTTTTCTTGTAAAATCTTGTGAAATACATTACCAAGAAAATTAGAAAGAATAACAAACATTATAATAGCTTCAGACAGATTTTAATATATCAGAGATGCATTTCTATACTAATACACTTTACAACGATAGAAGAATGAGCAATTAAACTCACAAACCTCAACTGATTCAACTGGTCTTCATTATAGATTAAAACATACAACATCAATAGATGTAAAAAGTACATAAGGATGTGCAGTTAAGCTCACAAAAAATTAGAAGTGTCTAGCAACTATACTATTTATACTAGGCTAATTCAAAAGAGCTAATGAAATCGAAAAAGCTTTATACAGCTAACAGGTTGTATTTTAGACCAATAAGCACTATACAGTGAAGTAGCACATTGTCAATGCTCTCAACTTCCATTTGAAGCAGATAAACTTTTTGTCTTAATTGATCAATTGTTAGATCTTGCATTCCACATTGATTGATCCAACTCATCCCTCCAAGCGGTTCACTCCTGGGACGATTCAACAACATCAATGTTTTTGTGTTGATACTCTATTTTTTCTTCCATATCAATGTCTAACGGATCCACTTCCATCTCTCTGTGGATAAAGTTGTGAATCAAGCAACAAGCACTGATGACCATGTTATGAACCTTAACTGAGTACCACGAAGAGCTTCTAAGAATTCCCCAATGTCCTTTCAGTAGACCAAATGCCCTTTCAATAACATTACGAACCCTATCATGCCTCATATTGAAAAGCTCTTCTTTACATCGAGGCAATGGATTTTCACCTCGCCAATACTTTAACCAATATCTATATCCTCGATAAGGTGAAAGAAAATCTTTCCCGTTCGTATATCCTCCATCGCACAAATAATAATTACCTATAACTATAGAAATACAATTTAGTTACTTTCATATCTAATTCTTTCTGTGATGTAACTTGAAAGCATAGACATGGCATACCCTCATGGATTTTTAAACCATTTCTTCTTGCTAGAGCATCTCATAATACACGGTCGTTGGCAGCTGAACCTTCCCAACAGGGTAACACATACGTAAAATTGAGGTTTCTATCACAAACTCTCAATACATTAGTTGCTATCTCTCCCTTCCTTGTCGTGTATCTTGGTTTGTACTGGGATGAAACTCTAATTTGTATATAAGTATCATCTAGTGCACATAAACAAACCTATAAGATAAATTATAGTGTTATCTCAAAATATAAAAAAATATTTGTAAAACTATAAAAATTGCATTTAGTTAGTTTTAGACATAAATTAGTAGATGCCAAACTGAATTTTCACCTACCTTAAACCATTTCCACCGATCTTCAATCTCATCCTCAAGCATCGTTTTAGGATCAACAAGTAACAATGGAGTTAGTTTGAGAATATCACTAAAACATTCATTGAAAGCCTGACTTACGCTCCATCCCGATCTAATATAATCAACCTTGATGGATCTATTCTTCTCATGATGAGCCAAGATATTTAAAAACATTGCTAACTTTTCGCTACTTGATATACTTTTACTATCGGTCAAACATCAAATATCCTTAGTTAAGAGAACTAAAGTGTGAAAGGCATTTCTATCCATTCTTAATTTATCGATACATACACTATCATTGTCATTTATGATACAATATAAGTGAGAAATAATTTTCGGTACCCGAACACTCATACAGTATCTAATCTCCTGCCTGTTTCGACATCGTCTTCTTAGAGAATGACCATGACTAGCAATGAAAAGGCAAATAAGGAGAACAAAAAATTGCTGTCACATTATCTCCTCAAGGATAATATATTCAATACTTGATAGTGGTTGAAGATTCATAATAACACCTAATTTTTTCATGAACAATGAAAAGATTGAATACACATAAATTTAATACTATGCTATTGGTAGAGAACGAACTGTACCCAAGTTGTGAAATTGGGGTAGAAAGAGAAAAGAATGAGTAAAGAACAAATTATTTCAAAAGCAAGCACCAGGAATGAAATTACCAAAAAATAAGAACCAATTTTACAAAATACCTTAAATATTAGTTTTTCAATATAGAAACACACCGCAAATAAACAAAGAAACCAGTAGCTAGTGTCTTCACTCCACGAGTCGTTCAAAAGGAAGGGGGAAGGGGGGAAGAACAAAATTATTGAAAATTCTTTTACCTGTACACGTCACTTTGATCTCTGAAGAGGAAAATGAAGAAGAAGAGGATTTGGTTGCATTCAACTGTGCTTTTCCATGGCCAAAGCGTACAGAGAAATTTTGTTTTTGCTAATAATATGGGGAAAGGCTTTTATTAGGGATTTGAGGGGGACAATTAGGTCTTTAACCATGTATATGCAAGCATTAAAAAACTTTGCATTATTAATGTCATGGTTTCCTATGCATTGCTTATAATAGCATAATACCAAGTATAATATATAACTAATACAAGTATTAGTTATACAAAGGTTGAAAAAATATACCAAACAAGGTATTAGTAATGCACAGAGCTAATGCTTGCATTATATTTTCTAATACCTCCTACCAAACAACCCCTCAATATGATTGTCTCAATTCTCGCTCGTCACACTCAATCACTCAGTACTGTACGATACCTACTGCGGCGTGTAGCCTGTCACACCTCCTTTTTCGCTATACCCCGAGGAAGGTATAATAAAAAGGAGTTTTTCCAATTAAAGAACAATCGAAACGGGATTCATTTTATTAAAAATCAGAGTCGCCACTTGGGAGATTTATGGTGTCCCAAGTCACCGATTTGAATCCCGAATCGAGGAAAAGATTTGACTCTGTTTAACAGTCTACGAATCATAAATTTGAATAAGGAATTCTGTTAACCCGGGAGAAGGTGTTAGGCATTTTTGAGTTCCGTAGTTCTAGCACGGTCGCTCAACTGTCCTATCCGACTTAATTATCTGATTTTAATACAGTTTGAATCTATGTGTAATTTTAGATTATTTACCGCTTTTATTTATTTTAAAGAATGTTGAACGTCGTTTAAAACATGTCTTTGGCTTATGTCGCATGAAATGCACCCGCAATCCGGAAAACTTTTTATTCAATATTTTAGGATTTGAATTTGGGTCACATGAAATGTACACCCGAATTTTAAGAAGGTACGATTATTAAATAACATACCTAAAGAAACTAACGCATTATTAACTTTGCGAGAAACCATGAAAAATTGCTAAATGGCTTACCCGATTTTCTAAATATTTTATAAAGGTAATTAAAGATATCCATGCAATTTATGAATTTCATTTGGCGTGTCGCACCTTAATATTTTTAAAGGATATCCTAAAGAGGAACTACTGTTATTTATTAAAGATCGTCTCTAAATAAAACAAAAGACTCAATGGATTAACAATATTAATTAACTACTATTAAAATCATTCAAGGAAATTCGGGCCTCAAGATCAAGTCCAAACTTAAACAAGGGGACCTCAATTACGGAAGACTCCTGAATTCAGATTTGCTACTTAACTTGAGAAGCCCAAAACCTGCATTACAAATTAAAACCTCTAGCTTTAATTAAGGCTTTTAGCATATTGGGCTTCGAAATTGGCCCAAAAAGAAAGAGAATTCATCCAACCTTATAGAAGGTTGTCCAACGCCGGCCCTCAACTGTAGAGCTACCTAAAATATGGGCCTTTAGGAACAGTCCTAGAACGAAATCGAACAAGAACTGGGCTTAGGCCCAAGTCTGCGCATTAATGGATTTAGAGGGGTTGATAATATCATTCCTACTATTGTGTAACTGGGCCATACTAGGCCAAATTCTTATGGCCCAAATTGTTCAGGTAAATAATGCACAGGCTTTCTTTTCAAGGGGCCAGCGATAGATCAAATACAGTAGGTTATTCAAATAGAAAAATGACTTCCTAACTATCTTTTATTAATAGGTTTCGAGCCATGATTGAAAGAAACAATTCGCATGAAAGAGATCATTGCCAAATAAATTTAGTCCAAAACAGTTCGAATCTGACTTCAGAAAAATGACATTAGCTATTCGTGAACATAACTGGCCTAATTCGAACGTGTAGACTATAACAGACGTGACTCGTGTGCTTGATTCCTGTTGATTTGGCCTATGAACAAACTAATTTATAAATAATGTTGTTTCTATACTAAATTAAACTGGACTAAATTAACATCATTTTTGCAGGATATTCCTATAGTTCTAAAAGAATCCAACAGTCCAAATTAGTACAAAGTAAACAATTGTCCAAATAGCACTATTAAGCTAACATCTAGTCTAATGACAATACGAAATTCATACAACAAAACATGTATTGATTCATTTTCATCCTTTGATTCAGTTACGCATGCTGATCTACAGTATACATATCACTTGAGGCTAAAGTATACCTGGATATTGAGAGAAAATCAAAAGGAAAAGGGTCAGTGATTTGCAACAGCAGCACAGGCAATCAGCAAGGTATTAGTAGTAGCAAATTAGAGTGACAATCAGCAAAAACCAAACTCAACACAAGATGACACCCAACAAATCCCAGGACCCAACTTTGAACCAATTTCCAAACTTTAAATAGACCCAAGATGTTTCAGGAATAAGAAAGCTAAGAAGAACCTCAATGAATCTCAATGAGATAGTGACTTTCTTTCAACACAGCCTGAACCTAAAGATTTCCGACACAACTTAAATTTTGAAATTTGTATTGTGAGTGAAGAAAGCTTAAAATTTTAGGACAGGACTCTAATGGAACAGTGTTTTTCTTTCTTAATATCTTAATGTATCTTTTTTTTAGACTCCCTCCCCCCTCCCTATCTCTATACCTCTGTATTTATATCAAAGCTTTAACCCCTTTCCAGCTCTTAAGAGCAATATTCAATTAAGAAAATATTTCCCCCCATGTTACTATCTGATTTTCCCACTCTAAAGACACTAAATAGAATGTCAGTTCCACTACTAATCTCCTTTCTCCTTATTTAATTCACTGGTATGGGCAGCCTATATTTTAATCAATGGTATGGCCATACCTATGTTTTAAATTAATTCCCCTGGCCCATGTTCATTAATCATTAAGCCCCCTGCTATTTAATTTTCCAGAACAGCCTGGGTCAAATTTGACCCAAAGCAAATTACATTTAGGCTTCCAACCAATTGAACTAACTTATATCTGACCCTCAAATGTGTCATGGATCAATGACCCGACTAGCTGACCCATTTAAACCTCTTAAACCACAAAACTAAACTAACAAGCATGACACTCAAATCCATACACATTCGAAACCGAATAATTTGTTCAAATGACAGCTAAAATAACAGCAATTCCGAGTAATTTCAACAAAACCTAACTGACTATAAAATTCAACCTAATATAATGAACAAACCTATTTATCAATTTAAAGGAAAAGGTTTCTAACATACACCTAAAGAAGAACGAAACTGATGAAACTGGACCAAATAAAAAGTCTGAAAAAGAAGGAAGAAACAAATGACAAAAATGAAGGATAATGAAGAAAATTAACAACAAAAAGAAAAGAGAAAGAAATACCTCAGAGATTCAGACTGGACTCGAATCAAATTTTGAAAGGTCTTTTAATTTTTCGATCGGACTAGACCTTAAACTTGGGTTTTCATGTAAAAACCCAAAACTAAGGTCCAATCCGGTCAAAGAATCCTTACAGGCCTTTTATATTTCAGGACTCTTGAACTTAGGGTTCAGTTTTTTTCATGATTTGATATTCGCATGATTTAAGGGGGATTTGGGGGGAATGGGTTAAGGATTTATAATGAGGGAGGTTCTGTGGTCATCTGGTGTTAATTTGGGGCTAGGAGAGGTAGTGCCGCCACCGGGGAATTTTATGGCGGCTCTAGGGTTCGTGGTTTAGATCGGATATTCGACACGTTCTAGGAACGTTCGAAGGAAAGGGGGTTTGGATTTGGGAAGAGGAGGTCGAGGTGATTTTGTGGTGTTAAGGTGGGGTGGTTTGGGAGTTGTCCGCCGTCGTGTGGAGATTCTCGGCGGCGGTTAGCGGTGGCATTACAGGGTTCTCTCGAGAGGGTGAGAGACGAGTGAAGGGGGGG
>MU741150.1:36693-65244 GCA_026770625.1 Nicotiana glauca | reverse complement strand
TAACTTTGACCTTTGTAGAGTCACCTTGTTTGATGTACGACTATTTGGTACGTGATATCTATGTGGACTATTTGTGAAATTCTTGTAATTGGTTTGATTTGAGTGTTTGTGGTTAAGTCTTCCGATATAATGGTGCAATTAATTAGCAATAAACTAAATGCGTGATTGTCAAAGTGTTATGTGGTAAGAGTTGAGAAACAAATGATGGAAGGAAACCGTAAATAATGCAATTGGAACAACCGTGGAAGTAACATGCTTGGCTTATTGTGGATAATTATTATGGTGACTTAAATTGCATATGAATTGTTGAAAATAATGGAAAATAGTATTGATGGTTATGGAAACACTTGTAATATTATTGTTGTTATTTCTTGAGAAGTATCGTTGTTGATCTTTGTGAATTGTTTATTGTTGTTGTGTTGTTTGTGAATTGAAACTGTACGGTGGGATCGGGTTGTGCGCCACAACATGGAGAAATAAGGTTTGGGTTGTGGTGATAAGAGTGGCCGAGGTAATAAGGGTGGCCGAGGTAATAAGGGTGGAAAGTGATCGAAATCACTATTGAAACAAAATATGAGCAACTTATGAAATCATTGATGTGAAAATGTGGAAGGGAAAACAGGATAGTTTGTAAACTTGTTTGGCTTGATTGTTCCTTTCATGTGTGTTGGGTTGCTGCTTCTATTACTGTTCTCTACTAGTGTATCAAATTGTGAAATCATTGATGTGGAAATATTGAAGGGAAAAAGGAGAGATTGTAAACTTGTTTGGCTTGATTGTTCCTTTTTTTGTGCATTTGATTTTGTTTCTGTTACTGTTACCTACTTGTGTATGGTTTGAGTTTACTTGGGACAAAGTTTGTTCATACATACCAGTACAATTCAAATATACTGACGTCCCTTTTGCCGGGGGAGCTACATTCGTGTTATGATTGTAGGTGGATCCATAGCAGGTACTCCAGTCCACTGACTGTAGCTCCTCATCACTTCCCTCAGCTGATTCGGCGAGCCCCTTTCCATTCGGGGCCCTATGTGGCTCATGCCACTTCTGTTTTGGGATCTTGTTTTGATGTTTGTATAAGGTATAGCCGGAGCCTTGTTGCCGGCATTTTCATATTATTCTTCAATTGTATTTAGAGGCTCCGTAGACAGGTTGAGGTTAGTTTCGGGCATGGGAATTTAAAAGATAAATATTGATGTTTGGCAATAATTTATAAAACTTATAATATTTCGATATTTATGATTTAAGCTGCTAATGAAAATAAAATGGAATTGTTAATAGAATACTTACAAAGTATTTTTAATGAAGTCCATCCCTTATGTAATTATGAGTTGGGTTGGGTAGTACGTATGAAACCTGCCAGGCTTGCACAGTCGGGTTTACTCGGTTGAGCGCCGGTCGCGCTCCTCTAATTTTTGGGGCGTGACATATTCTTAGCTTGCAAGGCTTCAAAATTTGTAATCATACCACTTTTAATACCTTCTTTAATTCTTTCACCTAATTTGATAATGTCAGAGAACTAGTGGTTCTCAATCATCATCAGCCATTCATAGTACTGTAGGTCCTGAACTCGGAAAAGAACTTGTTCATTTGCTCCTCTTCTAAGGCGGGTCTGACCTTAGCATCTTCGGACCTCTAGCGAGTAGCATACTCACGAAATGTCTCCGTGGGCTTCTTCTTCAAATTATGGATGTAGAACACATCTGGTGCGTTCTCTGTGTTAAACCTGAATCTATCTATAAAGTTAGATGCCATGCCTACCCAGCTTGACCACTTCTTGGGATCTTGGCTGATGTACCAAGATAGCGCATCTCCTTTCAAACTACTTATGAACAACTTTATGCGGATCCTTTCATCCTTCCCTACTCTAACTAGCTTGTCTCAGTAGGTCCTCAGATGGACCCTTGGATCACCCGTACCATCAAATATTTTGAACTTAGGAGGTTTGTACTCCTCAGAAAATTTGATATTAGGTTGTATGCAAAGGTCATCATAGTTCATCCGCTCGAATCCTTTGCTTCCCTCAATGCCCTGAATCTGACTGGTCAATTTCTTAAGTTCCTCGACCAAGTTCCTAATAAGCAGATCCTTTTCATCAGACTCAGGTGTGCATAAGATAGGTTGGGTATAGTCTGGCATGGTCTCCACGTAGATAGGATTGTTATGGTGGCCTGGTGTATGAGTGTGGAAATGGTCGTTTGTGGAGTTCTAGGGTTCTGGGATGAGTAGTGGAGGGTTGTTTGGGGTATGACAAGTGTTACATTGGTTCTTTGGTAGAGCAACATGATGGTGAGGTGCAGGATGATTCTACTATTTTGAAATATTTTGAAGAGGTGTAGGGTGTTGAGCGTTGGGGAAGTTGATATCTGGGGTGTTGAGGGAAAATGACAAGTTTGCCAGATTTCAAACCTGATTGAGCTCTTCCTGGAATTTCAATAGTTTCTGTTCAAGCTGTGACATATTCTCATTAGGAACTCGAATACCCTGGCCATCAGCTGTGTTCTCCTTCCTGATATTGTTTAAATCTTCCATTTTATTCTTGCCTTTGTCCTTGCCTTTAATGGGACTAAGAGGAGGAATGGGTGGAGGGCCCCTGAATCTTGTGAAATAAGATGATGATGCCAAAGTTCATAAATTAATCTCTGGGAAGGGGAATAACAAATACAAAATAAAATTAAAGGCAATCAAGTCAGTAAGGATTATAAAAATTATTGTAATATTTAAACACATAGTGCAGGAATCTAAAACGTATCCTAATTTGGGAACCTTTTTGTGCCCAAGGTAGGCCTAGCGACAAATAGACTTGGAGGACTTTTAATGCTAAATGCCTCACTTTATTGATAAAGATAGGTGAATCACAAAACGATACTAAATAAACAAGAAGTAAAAATCACTAATGGCCATTGGCCTTATTACATTCATAAAGCAAAAAAGTAAATTCCTGTCTATTTGGTCTTAGAAGGACCTTCCCTAGATTTGACATCCTTGGCTCCATCGAACAACGTCCCCAATTCGTGAAGTCCCAACAATAGGTATGCTCTGGCTAGATTTCCACATTTGGTCCCTTCAGCCTTTTGACAGTCTTCAACCCTTTTGAGAAATTTTTCCTCTAGCTCTACTATGCCCCGCTCCAAGTATCCTATGCCTTTTGTTGGCACTGATAGCCATGTCTTTCCATTCCTCAATCAACTTCTTGTTGGACTCTTGTATCTCGCGATGTTAACATTCATGGATCTTTTTGCACAGCTTGTTGTACTTGACTTGTGCCTCGGCCCTTTCATCTATAATTCTATGACCTCAAACGAACCCTGGCTGGCCCAGACCATCCCAATTGTCTTCTAACCAACCAGAATAGAAAGGGGTACAATCAGCATGATATCTTTCTGGCTCGATGTTGTCTTTCTCCATTACGATCTTGCAGTGCCACATGTGTTGGGTTTGTCACTTGTGGGGACTATCATTATTTAGGAAGTCAGCTCGAAGATGGCTCATTTTGTTGACCCTGGGTATGACTTGCTTCCTAAATGCTTGCCTCATAACTCGAATAGGGATGTAAGTGTATGTTCCTCTAAGACCAATCAGTATTAGGAAAGGTTCATCTCTGGATCGGTGATGAACTCTTCTGTCGGAAACCACTCGAACATCCATTGAACCTATTCTTCAGTCAGGTTATCAAAGAGCTCAACCCATTCTTTGGCATTCTCAGGCTGAGCGAACATGTCAGGGATGTAATTCATTTTCTTTGAGTGGTGGAATGCAATGTGATCATCCCAGGCCCTTCGCTAAATTTATTGTCAGTATTCTCCCTTTTGGAGATTTCCATAAGCCAAAGAAAAAGTGTCTCGCTACTTGTTGACACTTCTCAAAGGCTCAGTATATGTCTGCAATGATCATGGTTATACTGCTGAATGTCTGCCCACCAATCCCCTCCATTAGGATCTTGGTTACCATAGCCAGCCTAGTATGGATTCTCCCTTTCTTCATTGAAAACACGATCAGACCCAGAAATAAAACATGAAGAAGAATACCCTACGATGGATATGTCCCAAAGACGTGATGGAAAACTCATCATGGTAGGTACGATATGATTTGTTATGACCGTACCTTTCATACAGGTAGTCAAACGGGATGTACGTTTCCTTTAGGCATACCAATTCTATGTTTTTCTTCAAACCCATCATTTTTAGGAAACCCTTGCCTGTGCGGTTCTCAAGCATTAGCAAACCCAGGGTTTCCCACACTAGACTGACCAGTCTTCCTATATCCTCTAGTAAAGGTGTCATCTCGATGTCCCCAAAGTGGAAAACGACCCTTTTACAATCCCAACATAAGGTAGCAGCTTCTAGTATCATGTTATTAGTCTGGATCTCCAAAAGGGATGGTAGATTATCCAGATATTATCTGACGAGGGTTTATTACTAGAATGTAAATCTTCCCACCAACTTAGCAATCTTGGGTGGATATTGGTGACCCTGCGGAATCTGGGGACTTCGTGCCCGATATTTCTGCAAGACAAACAAGGTTAGGCCCTTACCCCCACCAGACTCGAATATTTAACATCAACAATTAGCATGGAACATTTAGTTTTCCAAATAAATGCACAAAACATGATGATGTCCGTTTGGGTTTAGGGAAACCCATTGGACTTTTGGACAAGGCTATCTTAAAGGATCATTACGTGGACAACATAACTGACCCAACTAGGTTTGACCATGATGCATGCGCAATTTAAACGGAGCAAGGTTTTTATGGGGTTTTAGACTGGTATCCTTGAGCGGACAACTCAATGGGGAAGTCACGAAACTGTCGACTGCACCGCTGATTGAATAGTTTTAACGCAAATAAGCCTTTCCGAATTTAGGGGGTAATGATATAGGAAGGGTGCAACCACTCATCAAGCATTACTATAGTATTTGTTTGGCACGAGTGGAGTATGATGTTGAGCATGATTATGCAATAATTAAAAATATGTTGACATGTATTTTCACGTTAAGAAAACGATAAATACAGCAGTTTTATAATTTAAAGCAGTTATAAAGGAAGGAAACAAGAAATATATGTCAGTTTTGATTTTGAAAAAGAAATTAAATGCTTAAAGGAATTAAACAAATAATTGCACATAAGGGGTACAAATTCACAAAAACGGAATGAAATTGTAAAAGCCTTAATATCCCTAATAGAGTCACCATGTTGTCGCGCCCCCCTTTTCTCGCAAAATCGGATTTATGACATTTTGGTACAGGATAACTCTTTTCTTTTGGAAAAAGGGTTTGCATTTTTGAAAAGTCGCCACCTAAAGATTTAAGGTGTATTAGGGCACCTATAAGGTTGATCTATAACTACGTTTGGTAACTAAAGAGAGGATAATGGATTGAAATTATCCTAAGGGGAAGGTGTTAGGCACCCCTCAGGATCCACTAGTATGGTTTTCGGCCAAACAATTTTTGTGAATTTGTACAATTAGCTAATAAACAAGTATGGCTCAAATAGTAGGGGATTTAAGTTTAAATACACAAGTGTTTGAAAAGCAATTAGTGAATAGCGGGATTTTGAAAAGAATTACGATCTAAGCATATTCGTGAATGTAAAGAGGGACGTCCTAGGTTTTTTTATAATATGGATCACATCAATGCAATACTACGCATGAAACTCCTCAAAAAGGGGCTACACGTGGTATTAATGCACCGGTCATCATATCCATATCTACCCTTTCCCGCTCCGTGAAGGTAATTAAAGCGAGGGTTGGTCTCGGCCCCTATTGCATGCTGTTACATGTCCATTCCTATTAGTCCCGGAGGAATTTAGGACTCATATCCTATAAGAAGGTGGTTCTAGGCAGACCCTCAAGTTTAAAGGTAAAATAGTAAGTGACATACAATAAACAAGTAGCACTTCAATTAAGGGGAGCATGGAAGACAAATGAAAGACTCAGATATACGTCCACACACAGTACACATAAATAGCATAACTCATACACAATTAAGGTCTAAATTCAGATCCTAAGCATGGTATCTAAGTGATAACAACAGAGTCAGATTTATTATATGACTCAGAGAAGAAGTCCTAATTAAGCTTGCCTACTAATTTTAAACTAGTTGATAATTAAGCAACATACATAAAGAAGCATGTTTCCAGTTTTGACAAATTTAGCACCTAAGGCTTGCCTAGGTGTAAAACAATGTTCCAGTTATATAGGTTATTTAGAGAAGACTGTTTGAATTGTATTACTAAACATGTTTTTCTAAGTGTTCATAATTCCGGAATTATTACCATATGGATTAATCTATTTTATTTATCAATAATTAAACTAGAGATGCCTAAGCGGACGTGAATGCAATTCTAAAGGCATGATATCTAATGCACCAAAATGCAGAGTGATATATATGCAGAACCTGAGCAGGATTTTTTTTATAAATGCATAAGTGTTACATATTTCCAGAATAGGAAGAAGATATGGAAATGACCTTTTTATTAGCGTTGTTTTTATCCTAAGGCAGGATCTCTAAGTGCACATGGCAGCGCATAACATAATGGTAAAGCGCTAGTTATTAGCAGATTTTTAACACATGATTTTATAAGGATGCACATGCTGAAACAATAAACATGGGACCTAAGAGCATGATTTATAATGCATGTATGAATTCTAAGCATGGTTTCTATTGCGCAATTAGGAATATAAACCTAATAATATGTTTTCTACCCTTAACAACTATAGCATGCATATTTACCCCATCCCTTTTCACTAGCAAGCCCCAATACTTGTTTACAACAGATTATTACAGACCAATACTGAACTGAATTACACAAGTAGAAAAGAAAAATAAAAAGTTATACTATAGAGAGCCTGAAAACAGGCCCAGACTTTCAGAACCTAGTCAGGACTTCCTCCCTGAGATGTAATAAATCACCTCAAGTTCCAAGATTGTTCCATAGCCTTTCTCATATATGGGTGTGTCAGAGTTCCCTAAGGACCTCAATGGATCCCGGGCAGTGATTACACCCAGATTTCATAGCCAAGACATAGTAAGTGCAGTGTGGAAAGTCTAACTTTCATGTGTCCAAGTTCAGAGGGAGTTAAAGGGTCCCAAGGCAAGGCTCACACAAAAGGAGCAGAACTTAGTGGTCTAAGAGTAGAGTAAGAATGCTTGACATAGTTTTGAAGAACTTAGTAAAATAGTGTTGAGTTAAAACTTTCAGGAGTGAAAAAGGTTTTCAGGAATAGGCACATTTTTTAGGAAAAATGCTAAGAGTGAAAATAGTTTTGGAAGCAATTATGAGAAAACACATAATCACAAAAAAACTTAGAGTGCCCAGATTCAGAACCATTTATTACCTGATTCTAAAGGCAAACTGCTTTACAGACAAGGGTCAGGGGGTTGGGGATTAGAGAGCTCAAATCAGAAACACATAAACATGGATAAGAGGAGAATCATATAGACCAGCAAGTATAAAGAACAAGTAGGAACTGATTGACATCCAGAACACAAAACTACTACTTCAAAGTGTTAGCAAGGGAACCATGCTCGAAATTAGAATAGTAATAGGCAGTAAGATATAGAGACATGGTATGGGAGTAGTCATGCTAAGGACAGGGGTATATTACACAGAATTAGTCATTTCGCTTAGTGCTAATCGAGTACATTAGGAGTCTATGATACTAACACGAGCATACTAGTTGAGGGAAATAAACAAGAACACAAGTGAACATGCTGGCTAAGTATCATAAAACACAAGTGAGACCCAAACATGCTGATTACACACTTGAACAAAAGAGGGCAAAACTTAAGCATACTAAAATAAGCATTAAAAAGAAGGGAAATGAAATACATAAGCCATTAAATTATTGCAGAAGGAGACATGGATTAACAGACATGGAGCACATAGAGTTGAGTTTCAGAATTGAACTAGGAACATACCAGTTAAGGAAGAAAAGTGCAGAAAGTAAAGCAAGTAGAGTTCCACAGTCTAGCCTTGGCTTTCAGCCGGCTAGACAAGTAGTTAGGATAAGTAGCAGAGAAAAAAGACAGAGTTTGAGTGTGTATGTGTATATTCTAAACTATTGTTCGTGTGTGGAGGTAAGAATAGAGGAGAGTATATATAGTAGTTGAGACCAGAGTAAAATAAGGTAAAGAATCAATCATTTATTATTAGGGAAAATTACATAATCAATCATGCATAAAATCAGCAAGGTTTTCTTCTAATCAGTTAATGATAAAGAGCAGGCTATATAATTAAGGAAAGAAAATTAAATACTTAAGTACATGGTGGGTAATTAAGGGTAAATGAATAAAAGTTTAATTAAGGGAACAATCAAGAATAATCAGCAAGTACCACAGTCAATCGTAAATAAGGCAAGAAATAATCAAATGTCGTAGAAATAGGAAAATAATCGAAAATCAGTATATAGATATTACCATAACAAATCAGTGAATAAGGACTCAAAATAATATTAATTTAGGGAAAATGATATATGTTTTCTGTGAATAAACAAATAAGCCAAGTATAAATGGAAAGAATCAAATCTGAAACCGTAATAGATGCATACTAGGGTAAAATCACAAGATTTTCAAACTAAACAAAGAAGTAATCATGTAAATCAAAGCATAGAACATTGATATGTATCAAATAACACGAACAAGTGCAGAATCTAAACAAAGAGCCAAAAATTGGGGGTTTTAGCATAGGCTAGTTAGGGTTAAGGAAGAATTCAACAAAATCAATCATAACACATAGACACAGGGGACTAAACAATTAAAACCAGAAAGCATTTTGAAGAAAAGGATTTTCAGAAACCCTAGTTTAGAAAAGAGCAACTAAAATCGAAATAGTTAGTTAAAACATGGGATTTTTAAAGGAAAATACTTAATAATACTCGAATCACCTCAGATCTATAAAGATCTGAGAAGAATAGAACAGTAGCGAACCAGGGTTTTCGAAAAATAGTAGAGATGAAGAGAATTGGTTAAAAACTCATGGATTCAAACGAAAAATATAAAAAAAATCCTTTCTTACAAACGAAAATGGCCGGAGACAGGCCAGTAAATGAGTTTTAAATCGGAACATGTTGTCTTTCCTTGAGATATTCTCAAGGACTCATAAAGTCGAAGAGCCATGGAGTATATGAGACTAGAGGTGGTCGGAGAAGGTATGAGAACACCATAGGAAGGAGGTTCTCGCCGGTGATAGTGATTAGGGTTTGAGGGTGTTTGAGAGAGAAAATAGGAGGAGAGGATTCAGAGGCAGTGCAAATGAGAGAATGGGGTAGGGTTTGGGGGGTTGTTGGATTAAAAAAGGAAAGTAATAATGTGGACCGTTGATCTGGAGATCAACGGTCGAGATTCAAAAGGGTAGGTGGGTTAATAAGGTGTGGGTCGGGTTTTTAATTGTAAAATTGGGCTAGGAATTTGGGTCCAATTTGGCTATAATTGAAAGCCAATTTGGTTATAATTTAAATAGCCAGTTTTCTCTATTTAATTTATAAAAATAGTAAATAATTTCTGAAAAATAATTTAAAATACTTAAATGATTTAGAATACATAATTAGCAATTTAAAAATACATGATCCAATTTTATGCATATAAAACGTAATTATATCTTAAAATGGGCTAACATTGCAATTATATGCAATTTAGCTTTAAAAATACTAAATATAATTGCAAAAATACATAAAAATTACCTTAGTCATATCTAGGCATAAATATAGGAATCCAATAGATGAATTATTATTGGGTATCAACAGTCGTTCCAAGCCCTTCGCGGAAATTCCTGGCGATAGCGACTCTTTTGGAAATGCTCCAACAACCCCCACCGGATTTGACTATTTATACATTTATGATCAATATATTGACATTTAGTTCTCCAAATCAATGCATAGAATATGGTTGTGTCCGTTGGAATTATGGAAAACTCGATGGATTTTGGATAAGGTTTATCTTAAAGGATCATTATGTGGACAACATAACTGATCTAACTAGGTTTGACCATGATGCATACACAATTTTAACCAAAGTAAGGTTTTTATGGGGTTTTAGACTGGTACCCTCAAGCGGACAACTCGAGGGGGAAGGCACGGAACCGTCGACTACACCGCTGATCGACTGGTTTTACCGTAAATAAGCCTTTTCAAATTTAATAGTAGTAAATACAAAGAGCACAACCACTCATTAAAGCGTTTCTATAGGATTTGATACGGGCGAGTGAGATATGATGCGGAGCATAATTTATGCAGCAATTAATAACATGTATCCAAGTATTTTCACGTATGAAAAAATAAATACAAAATTTAAATAATGGAAAGACAGTTACAGGAAAAGGAAAACAAAGAGATAAGTTAGTTTCAAGGATAAAGAACCATAAATGCTTAAAACGGCAGTTAAATTAAAATAAGGGAGAAGGGTATGGGATGAAGCATACTTGAACTAATTCATAAAAGGATAAGTTCATTATGGTAAGAGCCTAAAGGTATCCCCAGCAGAGTCGCCATGCTGTCGCGCCCTCTTTTTCCCCTCCGCGGAGAGAGAAGTCTGGATTTCGACATTCATGGGGGTAATAACTCATTTACCTTTTGGGAATTGGGTATTTGAAGAGTCGACATCTAATGGGTTATGGTGCATTAGGGAACCTAGAACGATTAACTCTCGATTAGTTCGCATTACCAAAAGTTAGGGTAAGGGCTCAAAATGACCTCGAGGGGAAGATGTTAGGCACCTTTACGAATTAGTCCATTAACAAATAAATAGTTGAATCAAATAGATTGCAAGTAAAGCACGTTGTATAACTCAAATAATAAGGTAAAGACTTTGACCAAGTTGTATACGTATAAAACAAAGTTTTAAACAAAGGAATTTTGGGAAAAGGAGGGGTCCTAGGTTGGTTAGCTTGTAGGATCACCCCACACAATGTCCGGTAAACAATCCTCAATGAGGGGCTACATGTGACATTAGTACGTAGTCATCATATCCCATATCTACCCTTCCCACCCCTTTAGTGGTCACTAAAGTGAGTGTTGGTCAGCGACCTCTATTGCGTGCTATTACCCGTCCCTGTTAATGGTCCTGGAGGGATTTAGGACCTCTACCTATAGGTGATTCTAGACATACCCCTTAGGTTTAAAGGAGAAAATACTAAGGCGACAAGCAAGAATAATTAGGACCTTAGCACATAAGGCAGGAAAGAAGCAATTAGAGGCTCAAGTTTACCTCCACAAACAATGCACATAAGCAACACGACTCAAACACAAATAAGGGCCTTTTGTTAAACAGTATCCTAAAACATGATGTCTAAGTGAATATCAAGACATAGAAGATAGGCAGTTTATTTTACAAACTCAGAAGTAATGGTCCTACCAGTTTGCCTACTGATTTGTTTAAGCCTTTTAAAAAATCAGGACAGCATTAAGTAACAGAAATAGTTTCAGAGTTGCAGGATTTTGAAAATGCCCTATAGGCTTGCCTACATGCGGAATAATGATAGATAAGTTTTATATAGTAAAAAAAGTAGGTCTTTATAATAGACTGCTGAATCCCTATAGGCATGTTGTTTAATGATTTAAGGTAGTTTTGAAAGAATTCATTTCAAGGAAAATAAACCACTGATTAAACAGTTCGAAATGAACTAATCGAAAACTGGATTGATTTATTTAAACTACTGGTTTAAATCTACAGGCTGAATTTCTGGTTTTATTCCCCATAGGCATGATATCTACTTGTTTAAAATAGAGGTTAGAAACTGGTAGGCATGATAACAATGAAAGCACATATAAATATCTGTTATAGCATGGTATCTACTTGTGAGGTTGATTTTAAGATCTTCAAACATGAATTCTATTATTGGAACCACTTGAGACGTATATGCATGATTTCTAATATGGTAAGACGAACATAACAAGATATAAAAGTTCTATAGGCATGTCTTCTACTTATAAAGTTAATTTTAAGACCTATAAACATGATTTCTATTATTGGAACCACTTGAAACCTATAGGCATGATTTCTAACTTGGTAAGGCAAACATAGCAAAAATATAAAGTCCTATAGGCTAGATTTCTACCCGTATTACCCCACAAATATGTAACTACCCACCTTTTTACTAGTTACCCCAGTATTTATTTACAAATTATTACAGACAATTTGAATGAATTACATAAATGGATAAAAGGGGAAAAAATGAAGCTATACTATAGGGAGCCTGAAGCACGCCCAAGTGATTTCCTAAAACCTCAAATGGCCTCAAATGCCAATTTCATAGACAATATCATTGTCTAGGTGCATCAAGGTTCCCTAAGGATCTCAAGGATCCCGACCAATGCTTACACCTCGACATGGTAACTAAATTGAGTAAGTGTAGTATGGAAAGGCCAACCTCAGTGTGCCAGAGTTCAAAGGGTACTCAAGAGGATTCCAAGGTAGTACACATACTGGAGGGGGCGAAACCTAGTGACTTAAGAGTAGAGTGAGAGTGCTTGACTCAGTTTGAAAGATTTCAGCAGAAAAATGGTATTAAAAAGAGATTTGGTTGAAATGGTTTTGTAAAAGACATAGAGAGTTATTGAATAATAAAATTTAAAAAGGGTAAGTGAGCAACAATCAGCCAAACCAAATACACAACTAGAAGAAGTTCATCAACACTTTAATAAAGTCAAATAGGTGCACACATCTACTTGGGGGGGGGGGGTAATGGGGATTTGGGGTAAGCATAGGGCACATAGTAAACATAGATACACATAGGTACAGAATCAGAGGGGCCCTTAAAAGGGGTCAAGGCTTTTTAAAGTATAACATGAACTGTAGAGTTAATACAGAATCAAGAAGCTTAGGAGAGCCAATTACTTCACACAGGAAGGGGGCATGCCAGGGATCAAGGAAACATAGACACATTAAGATATACTAGAAGGGGATACTAAGGGGTATATAGCATGCAACAAAGAAGACAATGAAGTAGACATGATAATTACAAGTTGCAACAAAACCATAGGTAAAAGCATATTAGAAACATGACAGATTGAAGTAATAGGAGAAGCATATTTGTATGCGGCGAAATTAGAGGGTCCAATTTTTTGATGTTAAGTCACTTCAGAAGAACACCTCAAGGCCCCGAGGATACGAAGCTATGACCGAGTCCCCTCCTCCCCTCGGAGCTCGTCGAGGCTCGACCTGAAGAGAATACTGATCGAGGATAGAATCAAATGGGGAATTCCCTGGACATGCGACTAAGTCTAACAAAGTTGGTCTAACCGGAGCCTATATCAAGGTGTCACATCTAGCCGTCCCATCTCCATAGCTTTACAATTAATGCATTTTGTACTATGTTGGATTTCCCCTCCTATATAAAGGGGATCCTCATCACTTTGTAAGGGGCTGCGGTTGCCCCAGTTATTATACATGAAATAATAACTCTCTCTCTTTTCTCTCTAACTTACTCGCTCGAGATCATCGCTCTATTTCATTATCTTCATACTTGTTCTACATTTATTGCTTATCATTGACCATATAGAGCTTCCATCTATTATATACTAACTGTTAGCCCTTTCCCGGTTACCCCCGATAGCTCGAGCTCGAGCCCAGGCATCGACCTCTAGGTCCCTCATCGGCCAGTCCGAGGCCCGAATAACCAGCCCCTTAGTTTGATTATAACTCTGCTTTAATTTTTATTTCAATATTAAACTTCATACATATAACATCAACTGCTTAAACAACTAGCATAAAAATAGATCACGTATTTTAGAGTCCCATTAACAAATTTAATTGTCATTACTATTTTCACGGTAAGCAATATCGTTTTTGGGACTTGAATTAAAATTGGAACATACCAGTAAAAGGAATAGTAAACACAAAGTGAAAAAGAACCCAATAGTTAGACTTGGGAAGCCCAAAAAACCCCAACTTGGGAAGAACAGGAAGTTAGTATTCATGTTATTTTTGAAATGTTGCAGGCACAACAGTTGGCAATCGCTCAGCTGCAAAGCCACCCGAAGACTCCTAGCATGGTAGGACCAGGAGCTACTCCTCCGCCCGAACAGGTACCAGAGAGATCGAGCAATAACGGATCAGTAGCCGATCCTGCATCGCAAAAATGCTCGAGGATATTACCAAAAGGATCGAGTCAGACGATAAAATGATAGCAGCCAATGACAAGAAGGTCGAAACCTACAACTTCAGGGTCGACCAAATCCCGATCGCGCCCCCTGTCTTGAAGGGTGTAGATTCGAAAAAGTTCATGCAGTGGCCGTTCTCATCAGAAGCGGCTCCAAAACCTATTCCAAAGAAGTTCAGAATACCAGAACTCCCAAAATACAATGGGACCTCAGATCTCAACGAACATATCGCTGCTTATACGAGTGCGGCATAGGGCAATGCCATAAAATACGACGAGATCAAGTCCATCTTACTGAAGAAGTTTGGAGAATCGCTCTTGAAGGGGGCCATGATGTGGCATCACAACCCAGCTCCCAACTCCATAGATTTATTTGCCATGCTAGCAGATTCCTTCATAAAGGTGCATGTCGGTACCATAGAAGTAGCAACGAGGAAGTCCGGCGTTTTCAAAATTAAGCAAAGAGAGAACGAAATGTTGCGGGAATTCATGTCCCGCTTTCAAATGGAATGGATGGAGCTATCTCCGATCTCCGATGACTGGGCGGTACAGGCCTTCACTCAAGGCTTGAATGAATGAAACTCGGTGGCTTCAAAATTATTGAAACCAAACTTGATCAAGTATCCAGCTATGACCTGGTCGGACGTCCACAACCGGTATCGGTCGAAAATCAGGGTCGAGGATGACCAGCTGGGAGCCCCCTCGGGCTCAATATACCCAAACAGGCTCCTGAAAAAGGACCAAAACCAAACAAAGAAAGATACCATCCATGCACTAAAGATAGGAGGAATGCCCCGAGGCACAACCTACCTTGCAACGGTCGGAGAATGGACCGAGGACTATATCCTCGAGGGCTCATCGATAGAGCCAAGTTCGACGGAGATGCGAGGACAACGGGGGCACCTCACTTATCAGAATACAACTTTAACATTGTTGTATCAGAAATCATGTTCACGATTAACAAAACCAGAGACACCAAATGGCCCAGACATATTCAGTCGGATCCTTCCCAGATGAATCATAACTTGGTATGTGAACTTATAATATGCACATCCATAGAACTAAATATTGCCACCAGCTCTGAAAGGAAATAGCCAAGCTACCTAATAAAAGTCAACACCGAGAATTTTGAGCAATCGAGCTCAAATTCAGTTTTGAGAAAGAAAGGCGGCCAAGAAGAACGAATCAAATGGTCCATGATAATGGAGGGACGTCAAAAATCTCCAAGAACTTGCGAAGAGGAAGACAAAAATATCCATCACCAGAGAAAAATGGATCCAACACGGCGGTCGAAGCAACAAAGGGAGAGCCCACTCTCCCAGTCAGCATGGCCGGCGCGGCCCAAAACGTCAAATTTTCATGTCATCAAAAGGAGACGTAAAATACTATGCATTATCTTAGCGACCAAGGATACATTGCATGAGATCAGTACTATCCCCTCTTCACCAAATAATGAAATCCCCAGCAAAGGATGGAATAAAGACTGTCAACGGGGAACAACACGCAACAAGTGAAGTGTTCGCATTACGTAACATAGCGTCGACACTATTATACCCACTCTCTAAACAGTCAGAGGATAATCAAACTATGTCTTTGGCTAATCCTATTAAACACAGCGAAGGATCGTACCGAGTCCTCGCTCTAAACAACAGGGACCATCGAGCCTTGGAACAATGCCTGCACACCCCATGATAAGGTAAGACCACGTCCCTCTTTCATCATTTTATGCTAACCCATATGCAGGCGCTCGGTCAGGGCGATCGAAAGTGCTAACCCAACTCGAAGATCCCAAGGCCTTAATGGCATTAGTTGCACTCTTTCCCTTCATCCGAGCTTTTGTCCCGAAGAAGGTCTCGCCGGCAAGGTTCTTAACAGGACAACGCGCTACCTAAGGAAGATCTGACAAGCCCACAAGGTTTCTTTTGCAATCAACCCTGTACCAGGAAACGACAAATGAAGTTCCAATAGGAAATGATATACCGGGCCAAATAGTCAAATGAACTGTGTTCGCATAAGCCGGGCTTACGGCAACAAAACAACATGTACCTACGCCAAACAATCAAAAAATATATTTCACCAAAAGCATCTCGTACTCCAAAGAAAATTGAGCATGTTCACAGCAAGGATCCCTCCATTGAGAACGTCTCGAAATACTCGGAGACTAGCATCAATAATTTGATACATGCATGGCCTCAGGGTCATAAATCCAAACTCATAAGCCCTCAATGAGGCAACACAGAAATTACAAAACATCTCCAAAAACAAAAATTATCTCAAACATTCGAAGACTGGAATCACAGACTCAGGAAACGCATGACCCAGGTCGAAATCTCCAAAGTCATAAAAGCCTTCAATAAGGCAATTCTAAGCTCATGAGTGACCGCCCCCGTGCCTAAGTAAACTCGATGACTCGAAGATTGTCGACAATCGCCATTCACTTAAAAACCCGAGGCCATAAGATCCCTAGCGGGAAAAATTGATCTAGCAAGATCAATTCAATATAACAACGAAAACTAGAAGACCTCAACAGGCATAACAAAATTGTAAGACCTCAACATGTATGACAAAACTGTAAGACCTCAACAAGCATGAAAATATTGTAAGACCTTACTACAGGCATAAACTCAATCCCAAAGTTTAGGCTATACGTCGCATTTGTAAGACTCCCGAAAGGGCATACCCTTGATATAGATGCCTAAACTACTACACTCGGGATCAAGGCTACGGCCAAACATAAATGACGACGGTCATACAGCTGCACCAGCAAAATTAATGCGACTCGGGGATGCCTGACCGTCGATACAAAATCATAGGCCATTACTTCGAATATACTTCAAAAAGAACCAGTTAAAGAGGCTACCCTCGACATGCAAAAGAGCTTCGACTATGTCAGCTCCAAATCACAGGGCTTCGAGATACTCAGCCTATGAGCCAAACCTTCCGAGGCGCTCAAATATTGCTTCTAACGACTTGAAATCGAGGTTCTTTGCGAACCGGCGATGGGTTAGGCAAAATCATTGCAAAAGTCCTTAATGAGAGGAAAACAAAGACTACATATACCTAAGGGCAAAGCGTAAGAGCCTCAGGGCCATACACAAAAGCATAAGAGCCACTATCGCCGGCTTAAAATTTGAAAGCTTGAGGGTCAAAATGAGCTCAGGTCTTAACCCGATTCAGAGACCGAACCCAAAATAGTTAACTACATATGCCCAAGGGCAACACGTAAGAGCCATTGTTGCCCGCCCATACAAACACAAAAGCTTGAGGGTTAAATGAGCTTGAGTCGAAACCCGACTCGGAGAAGAGACCCAAAACAGTTGAGAAAAAAGCATAAGAGCTCCAACGCCAACTTGCACTAAAGGTCACATCGACTGAGCGCGTAAGATCCTCCGGGCCTACCTAATGATCCCATGAGCCATATCACGAGTCTAAGGATTCTCACCAACTCCGAAACCAGCCCGCCTGGTCAGAAGGAAAGCAAAAAGAGGTACATTAGAAATAAAGCTTCAAGCTTTGTTTTATTTACATACATGAAAAGGTGCGTTCTCCATCTACAAACACGCTTTGAAGATATCACCTACAAAATGGAAAAATTTGTGCCCCTCCCCTGAGGGCTACTATCGACCTAATCTTCACTCTCTCCGGCATCGGACAAAAGTGATCGAGCATCACATCCATCCACCCTCGCTTACGTTAATTCTTCCAGGAGAACAAAACCATTAGCACCGACCTCCTCTAGAACCTTTCTTTGGGATCTATAGCGAGCATATTCTTTTATCCTCTCTTCTCAATCGAGGACCTTCTTCAACTCACCTTTGACATCGGCATTATCCTTCAAGTAAATCGCCATCTTCTAATCGACTTTAGCTTGGCTCAGTGCAGCTTCAGTTCGAGCATCAACAATCTCGACCCTGACCTTCGAAAGTTCAGATTCGATCTTCATGATCATATCTTCTTGAACTGAAGCATTGTTGTGAGCTAAGCGGAGTTGGACCTCGAAGGTAGGAACTTTAGCCAAAACACCTTTCTCCTCTGAAGCTTGAACCAGCACCTGAGCTCTTAGCCCAACACAGTCATTCCTGATTAGTCGGCTTCACCTTGAGGCGTTCCAGGGCCTCCATCTTTTTTTGCAGCTGGGATAAGCGAAGAGTTAACCTAAGAGGTTAAGAAGCAAAATGCATACCTACCTGGTGTGAAAATTTACCTGCTCCATTAAATAGATCTCGTAATTCGAGCTCCAGTATGCCTCGTATTGCCAGTTTCCTAACTCAACTTCCTTATCCTCGCAAAAGAGCCTAAGGGATCTACACTCATCTAAAGCCTTCCGGAGCCTAGTTCCATGATGGAGCATCTTAGGCCTAAGCCTGTCAAAGGTCTGCAAATGAAAAACTCGATAAGAAAGGGAAGGCATGGAGTTCGGAAGGCCTATGGCGAAGCTCACCGCAAAATGAAGTCGGCGGACTTCCTCAAAGGCTGAGCACACATCTGTTGGTCCAGTCCCCTCAACACTAGAAGAATCAACCCCGATCAAGGCACGACCACTCGGAGGAGCCATCCTTCCAGAACTAGAAAATTCGGGTGCAGCTATTTCTGTCTCAGAGACCCGGCCCTGCTTTGCCTTGTCATGAGAGCCATCACCCTATGAGTACATATCTCGCTTATTATTGTTTCCCTTTAGCTCAGAAGCTAGAAATCCCTTCCCCTCTCCGGAGGAGCACGGCCTCACCTTTGGAGATTCTCTGATACCTATGACAGCAAGATTAATACATGAAAAGGGAAAAACATCTCTCCAAAAGAGCAATGGACAAGGGAAGAGCAGTATACACGCACACCGTGAATTTTTGCTTCCCATCTGCCCCGGGACATAGCTTGCCACCTACGCTCATCACAAGTCAAGTGGGTCACCAGCTTCCGGACCCAATCAGGCAGATTAGGAGCATCGCCTAGTGCCGATGAAATTGGTGCAGAAAAGAAGGAAACATGGTTAATAAACTAGCTGTCACCATGAGCGAAGCTGAGAAAGCACGAGATGCTCCACTCACGCATGTAATTCCATTCCTCGGGGAATGGCATAAGTTCCACAGGGATAACGTCAGTCGTCTGAACCCGGACAAATCGACTAATCCACTCTCGATCTCCATCTTCCTTATCATCAATAACAAAGGGCGTGGACGAACGACATCGCAAGGTTAACAGACCTCGATGATGAAAAGGCCGGTACAGCCTGACGAGATGACTGAGCGCGAATTCAAGCCCCGCTTTCTCTGCAAAGAATCTCATCATCAATACTATTCACCAAAATGTCGGATGTATCTGCACCAAAGTAACTCGGTACTTTAAACAGAAATCAAGCACGACCCTATCAAAGGGGCCTAGAGCGAAAGGATACAAGTATACATTTAGAAATCTATCGACATGGTCCGTGATATCCCCATCCGGGGGAAGCGCCTCCAACCCCTCACTCCATTTGCAGTATCTCCTTACTAGCTCCAGATGCTCCTATCTTATCGAAGACATGGTCTTCAAAGTAAACTCCCGTGAGTCTTGAGCGCTGGGAGTGGAACTCCCCCCTCTCTGCTGAGCAAACCCCGAAGTCGCAGTCATAGCTATGGCAGGACTAGCAAACTGAAGCGGGAACCTACACAAACACTCTGGTGCTAAGGTAATGACAAAATGGAAGGATAGCTATCTAAAATAGTGGGATCTCCCAAGAAGCAAAAGCAACCCTGTATATATGTGAGGAAACAATAACAGTACACCTACCCGACAACGTCGTCTCCAGTCTTGAGGTGGTACCCGACCTCAAGGACCTCCATCAACAAGAAGTTAGGCTTCAAGGAGCCAACAATATCATCTCCAGTCCCGAGGTGGTACCCGACCTCGAGGAACTCCATAAAAAAGAAGTTAGGCTTTAGAAAGCTTTCAACACCATTACAGAGTTCAAGATGGTACCCGGTCTTGAAATTTTCTTCTCAAGGAAAATAAGCACTTTGAGCTCTGTCCATGAGGGCTCGACCTCAGGATATTGCCTAAATATGGGTAGCCCCTCAGTGGAGGCCCACCTACGATGCCTTGAAAATCATCTACATCAAATTCAAATCAAATATCCAGGTGCATGAAGATGACCCTCACTCAGATACCGCTCTAAAAAATTTCAAAACTCAACGTTCTATTTACATGCAACTCGAGGGGCCCGACGGCCTGAGTCCATCGGACCAATGCAGGATTGGTCCGAGGAACGACGATGGGCTCGAAAAGGAGACATTTCTATCGGCCAAAGATCGAGAAGAATGCTCGCACCCAAGTTAGATATCGACGATCGTCAACAAAGGTAAACATTCAAAATCCTCGTAGTGCACAAGACTATACAATAAGAGGGAAAGTATCAAAGGATGAAGTCAAAAAAACATTTTTATATTCATAAAAATTTGTCTTACAACGGCCCTTGAGGGACCCTTACATATGGTTACGAAAGAATACAAAGGATCTCTACACAGAAACAAAGAAACATAGGGGTGCACACACGTGTTAAAAATCCTAGAGCCTAGTCCACTCTCGAAGGTCCGCCTCCTATAACAACGCCTCAAGACATCCTCTCTTCGGGTGTGCGTCGTTAAAGAAAATATCTTCAGAAGTGCTTTCTCCTCAGAATCCTTATCCCGTCGTTCCACACTGATATCCCCAAAGGATAAGTCGAGAGGTTGGAAGGGATGAAAAAATGCCATACCTCACAAAAGGTCGAGGACCCTCACTGGCCAAGAAAACCTCGGAGGGATAACAGACCTGGCAAATGTCGACCTCGCTTGCACGACTACTTTGAGTCTACCTTTTTGGGACATTTAGCCATGCAAACTACCAGCCCAGGGTAAAGCACCACACCAGGCTGGGGTATAAGGTGAGCAACGGTATATAATCCAACCCCACCTATGAGCAGCGGTGTACAATTCGAATAATTTTCTACAAATGGGGAAAGTCGATCCCCCATTTAGCATCATCCCGAGCCAACAACGACAGTAGTAGTAGGTATAATAACAACAACAACGACGACAAGACAGCATGATCCCACTCAACAAAGGGAAGCTCAGGCAAAGGTTCACCCCACGATCGATGGGAATGCTGCCAAACGACCCTAAGGCCGTGAACTCTAAGCATGGCAATTAACAATAAATAAAGATGGCGAGAAGAAAGGAGCGAATGGATAGAAGAAGGCACTTGGATAAAAAAACGACACCACAATGCCCCATTTATAGGGATAATAACACGACTATCTATGCCTTTGGAAGATTGACCGAAAGGCATGATTAATGTGTTCTTGAAGAACCAAATCGATGACGGTACTATCACTTTGAAAAATGGAAATCGACAACACATTGAATAGCAACGAAAAAACAAGTACATATGATGTCATCACGAGAAGCCCAAGGCGTCAGGTATCAGAATCGTTTCCCTTTGCTTCGTTCTGAGAAACGCGGAGACTATCTGTATGCGGCAAAATTAAAGGGTCCAATTTCTTTTTGTTAAGTCACTTCAAAAGAAACACCTCGAGGCCCCAAAGACGCAAAGTTGCGAACGAGCCCCCTCCTCGGAGCTCGTCAAGGCCCGACCTGAAGAGAATACTGATCGAGGATAGAATCAAATGGGGAATTCCCTAGGCACGCGGCTAAGTCTGACAAAGATGGTCTGTCCAGAGCCTTTATCAAGGTTTCGCATCTAGCCGTCCCATCTCCATACCCTTACAATTAATGCATTTTGTACTATGTTAGATTTCCCCTCTTATATAAAGGGGATCCTCATCAGTTTGTAAGGGGCTGCGGTTGCTCCAATTATTATACATGAAATAATAACTCTCTATCTCTTTTCTCTCTAACTTACTCGCTCGAGATCATTGCTCTATTTTATTATCTTCATACGTGTTCTACATTTATTGCTTATCATTGGCCATACAGAGCCTCCATCAATTATATCCTAACTGTTAGACCTTTCTTGGTTACCCCCGATAGCTCGACCCCGAGCCCAGGCATCGACCTCAAGGTCCCTCATCGGCCAGTCCGAGGCCCGAATAACCAGCCCCTTGATTTGATTATAACTCTGCTTTAATTCGTATTTCACCGTTAAACTTCATACATCTAGCATCAACTGCTTAAACAACTAGCATAAAAATAGATCACGTATTTTTAGAGTCCCATTAACAAATTTAATTGTCATTACCATTTTTACAATAAACAATAGTGTTTTTGGGACTTCAATTAAAATTGGAACATACCAGTAAAGGGAATAGTAAACACAAAGTGAAAGAAAACCCAGTAGTCAGCATTGGCTTGCAGCCAACTGACTTTAGACAGTAGTAAGTGACACAAAAGAGAGCAGAAAGCTTTTTATGTGAAAGAGAGAGTTTTTTGAGCCAATGTTTGTGTGTTTGTGTTAATGAGAGGTGTATATAGATAATAGTTTGAAAATTAGATAAAAATAAGGCAAGAATCATAGTAGCATAGTAATTATGGAACCAAGTACTAATCAGAATCAAATCAATGCAAGTACTCCTTTAATTAAGGGGTAATCAACCAACAGTAATAGGCAGAAATGATTAAGGAAAGAAATCAAGTATTAGGTACAAAATAGACAATTAGGGGTAAGTACATAAGGGTTCAATTAAGGAAACAACTAATGAAGAATCAGTAAAATACTCGGTTAACCAAATGAGGTAAGAAAACAAAATAATGTTGCAGAATATGGAAAATCAAAAATCAGCATATAGTAAATCATGGAATCAAGGATTCGAAATTACTAATTTAAGGAGAGTAACACGAGTTCCCATGAATAAGCAAATAAACAAGTTAAAACAGGAGAATCGAAAGTCTAAAGGGAAGTTTTTCCAAGAAACAAGGAGCTCAGAGTAAATCAAGGAGAGAGTCACGAGTTCAATATAAATAGAGTGAGATAGGAGTAACCAAACATAGCAAGCAAAGAGGCAAGTCTTGACCAGTCAAGATGAACACAAGCACATAGAGCTGATGTAAGTTAGGCATAAGAAACTCAGTAGGAACATATTCGAAGCGAGATAGTCACAGAAACCCAAACAAGAACAGGCCAGTCAAAAAATCAAACGAAGAAACCTAGAAAAATTAGGACTTTCAACACAGGCGAGTTGAAGAGGTAGTAAAATCATAGAATCAGTCGAAATATGCAAGAAATAGAATTTTAAACATAAAAAAATCAGTTTAAATAAAGTTTTAGAAGAAGTTCCGAAAACCTTAATTTTAGAAGAAGACGAAAAGCACTTGAAATCAATGATTCTTGTAAAAGAGTTCCAAGGACAGTGTAAAAAATTAAAGAAACAAACTCGAATCGTTCTAAATCTGCACAGATCTAAGAGATATAGGAAGTAATTAGGGTTTCACAAGAAATTCATATAGAGATGAAATAACCTATCTAGAATCCTAAGGATTGTAACAAATACAACATGATTTTGCTTGAAATCACATTGAAGTAGCCAAGAACATACAAGTGAAAAACCCTAGATGCAAGTTATCATGGCCCTGGGACCTTGAAGACCCTAGATAAGGCAAACATGGCACTAGAGGAGCCATTGGAGGCTTACGAGTTGATGGGAGATCACTGGAGAAGACCAGAGAAGAGAGGTCAGCAGTTAAAGAGGCTACGGTTAGGTTGAGTTACTGAGAGAAAAGAGGAGATGAGATAATACAGAGGCATCGGTCTATGAGAAATGAGTTAGGGTTAGATTCGTTTAAGATTAAAAAAGGAATGAGTTAATACAGGCAGTTGATCTCTTAGATCAACAGCCATAATTTAATTGGTTCTGGGTTAGGTAGGCGGGTTTAGTGTTTGGTTCGGGTAATTTGATTGCAAATTGGGCTAGGGTTGGGTTAAAATTGAGGCTAAGATTGAAATGCAATCTGGCTATATTTTAAATAGCCAATTTACCCCTATATAATTTATAATAAATAGTAAATAATTTCTACAAAATAATTTCATGTATTAAAATAATTTAAAATAGATTTTTAACATTTTTAAAATATAGAAGGTATATTTTATGCATATAAATGTAATTATACATTAACAGGGCTAATATTGTAATTATATGTAATTTAACATTAAAAATACAAAATGAAATTATAAAAATATATAAAAAAATTTTAACCATATTTTGGCATAAAAATAGAATTTAAGTGACTAAATCACTACAATAATAATTTTATGGATATTTATTGGAGATTTTATGAGTAAAAGGGAAGAAAATAAATCATTTTAAAATCTTTAAAATTATAGAAAAATTATAAAAACCTTTTGCATGCTTAAATATTTATATGTATGCTATTTTGAAATTATTTATGCATATTAAAAATATATAGGAAAAAATTAGGTATCAACACAACACGTCCTTAACTTTTTAACTGGTTAAAGACAACATGTCCTAAAGTTTATAAAACAGATAAACTCTTTTTTGATTGTTTACTTGTTGTTGTCATCTATCTTTATATTAGTATATATTTCCGGGTTTTTAATTCTCATCATATACAAGTATGGAGAAAATAATTCATAATTCTCTTCAGGAATTCCTCTTATTAAAGTGGAAGCACGTTCAATAGCACTCCACACCTTGTGATACCCAATGTCTAGTCCATGCAATTTTTGCATTTATGCCATGACAAAAGCTGGTGTCACTTCAAACCTTGGGTTTCGAAGATTGTCGATAATGTAACCACTAATCAACTTTGAAGTTGCATGCCTTTGATCAGCTTTCATAGTGTTAATAGAGCAGTCATGATTTTTCTCAATCTTTACTATCTTGAACCGTGTTGAATCTTTAATTCTGAAAGCACGCATACACCACCTACACCTATCATCATTGCATTTCAATGAATATCTTGTTGAGTTTGATCTAACAACCTTGAATTCAAAATGTCCTTTAATTGCTATATTCGAAAAACGGTTAATTATACTCTTCTTTTTGTCAAATATTGATCCCACTTTTATTTCATCCAACGAAGCATTTTCTATCAATATCGTAGTTGGGGATTCTTTTATTTCAAAATTGACCTTCGTCTAGTTAGTTGAGTAGAAGTTTTTTCAGCAACTTCTTTGATTACCGGTACACTCTCTAAGACTTGAATACCCAAAGCTTGTTCGTTGTCAATCTCTATAATGCTTTGTCCTTCTACTTGAATAGAAACAAATATTTGAAGCACCTCTTCAGTTATTGGTTGAGCTTCAACCATATCTATTTTCATTATCTGCTGGCATTTGTTTTAATTGTCATGTTGAGTTTCTCTATTGACATGTTCAAAGGCGCTTGTTGATCCAAATACTCTTTCTGAAATATCAACAATGAAACGACAGCCCTTGAAGAGTGAATGACTTTTTAGTAACTCTATACATGTGTGAAGATCTAAATCTTTGGATACAAGCATTCCCTTGCTTGTTCCAAGGTTGATATCAAATCATATCACTGCTTCAAACTTGTCTTTATCCAATTCAATAACTTCAAAGATCTGTTTAATGAAATCTTCAAACTGAATAGCCTCAAGTACTAGAACAAGCTTTGTTTGACGATCAAGATACTTATAGTTTTAAGTCCATCTACCATTAAAAGCAATTATAATGCATATTGTCCATCCTGCAAGTCAAGAGAATGGGAAACTCAGGACATATTTTATAGAGAAATCCTTGTACAATTAAGAACAAGTATTGTAAGTTCAAGACCAAGTTAGGGACCAAGTGACCTTAACTTTTAAACTTGTAATTCAAAGCTAAAGACCAAGTGTCCTTAACATCAGGACCAGATGTCCTTAACTTTTTAATTTGGAACTCAAAGTTCAGGACCAAGTGTCCTTAACTTATGAATTGGAACTTAAAGTTCAGGACCAAGTGTCCTTAACTTATGAACTTGGAACTGTAAGTAAAGGACCAAGTGTCCTTAATTTTTGAACTTGTAAATAAAAGTTCAGGACCAAGTGTCCTTAACTTTTGAACTTGGAATTCAAAGTTATGGACCAAGTGTCCTTAACTTTTGAACTTGAAACTTGAAGTTAAGGACTGCATGTCCTTAACTTTTTAACTTGTAACTTTAAGTTAAGGACCAAGTTTCCTTAACTTTTGAACATGCAAGTCAAAGTTCAGGACCAAGTGTCCTTAACTTTTCAACTTGAAACTCAAGTTCGGGACCATGTATCCTTAACTTTTTCAACTTGAAACTCAAACTTCAGGACCAAGTGTCCTTAACTTTTCAACTTGAAACTCAAACTTCAGGACCAAGTGTCCTTAACTTTTTCAAAACAATTTGCAAAACTATGACAATATGTCCTTAATATTTAGAAGAATAGCAAAAAAAGTTAAGGACATTGTGTCCTTAACTTTGTCCTTAACTTTTTCAATTCAATTTGCAAAATCAAGACACTATGTCCTTAATAACAACGGTCATGTTAAGGACACCAAATCCTTAACATTATGTACTTAATTTTTATAGAATTATCACAAGACGCGATGTTCTTAACCTTATCAATCCAGAAATTTAAAAAAAAAATAAAATAAAATTCCTGGCATCAAATTCATAGTAACGAAATAAAAATCAATAGAAACACACAAAAGCATAACTTACTGTAAATTTATGTCGATTTTTCGACGTGAAAGTTAAATTCAATAGTTTCAAATCGGAAGAGAATCTAGTTAGTTATTGCTGCTGCTGAAGTTTAAAATTCGACGATCACAATGTCGTTGCTGCTGAAGTCAGTTACTGTTGCTGATGCTGCTGGCGATCTTTAATAAAAGCGTAGGTATAAGTTATAGTAGAAGGGTATTTTCGTCCAGTCAAGTAAAAGTTTATTAAATCATTGGTTAAAGACTAAAGACATTTAAAATACTGGCTTTAAAGTAAAGATATGTGCTCTTAATGGCTATTTGTGCACATCGCTCGAAAATAAGAGAAATTATCTATTACAAGTTAAAATATACTAATAGTGCAAATATTTTTTACAACGTCAATATATAAGTAAAATACATATACAATAATATAAGAAAGAACATTGTTTGCTCTTTGATATTCATTCTTTCAAGCCTTTATTCTTTCTTCCCTTTTGGGATCCTTCCTTGGGATCTTATCATCTTTGAGAACCAACTGAAGTGTTGATTCAATTGCCAAGAAGAAAGAAAAAAAAGAGAGGATAAAACCCCAACATCTCTTGTGTCTTTACTATCTTTGTCTGCTTCAATACAAGTAGCATCAATATTATTATTGTATATTCTTATTCTTAGAATTCTTTATTACATGTTATTTCTTGTGCTTCAGTTATCATATTGCTTCATTTTGATCATGCTTTCCTTGAGTCGCTAGGTCTATCAGAAACATCATCTTTACCTTTACAAGGTTGGAGTTGGAGGGGTAGGGTCTCCCACACCCACTTATGGGATTACCTTGGGTATGTTGATGTTGTCGTTAATTAAATTGAGTACAATTATTTTCAAATATAAAAATGTATTATCTTTTTTTTAATGAATTAATAAAGAAAGCATATCTTATAAATTGAAGTAGAGGGAGTATATGTTTTAAAATTATGTTACTAATGCAAAGGACAAGTAGAATTAGCATTTTATTGATATTGGTATCTTAATTACTCAAATTAACAAAGTGCCAGTACAAATGCCAAAAGAATGGGACACCTTTGGCAATTCCAAAACCCAAGTTCTCGTAATTTTTAATTTAAATGTTCATCTCAGACTTACTTTCTTATTTTGTTATGTTAAAGAACGTGAGTAATTCAAGCCAAGGGAAAGTACTACTAACCAGTGCAGATTCTCTCTCTTGCACATATATGCTTCAGAATAACCCTCTGTTTGCTTGAATAAAACTTCATAATCTACTAATCCAGTAAGGAAATGGTAAATTGTCCGTTGCATGACAAATTTAAAGGGAAAATACCAGCTACGTCCATTTATAAGTAGCTTATTATAAAAATTAGTCAATTTATAAAATATTACTAGCTAATATTTGCCAAATAACTATTTATAGCCAAAACAAGTCAAATTTTTGCTTTCTTTTGAGTGGGTGTTATTAGAATAGATTGGGTACATCTTAAGGAGCTTGAATCTTAGGTTTGTGATGATTTGGTGAAGTTTTGTGGTGGCTTGAATTGAAAATTCGAAGTAGAAGATGAACATGAAAAAAATGATAGGTGTATCACATATGTATCATATTTATATCAAATGTGTATCACATGTATATCCATGTATACCTTCACGTAGATACATGCGTGATACATGTTTGATATATGTGTCGCAAAAGAATTTTTTGAACTCGATTTTAACTACAATTTGATACCAAATCAGTCCAAATCACCTCCAATCTTTCCCAAATTTTGTATATTGACTCATCTACTATATGTTTTCAATGAATCTCAACCATACCCATTGAAATTGAAAAAAATCCTTTTTTGCTTAAAATTTTGG
>MU741150.1:14045-36272 GCA_026770625.1 Nicotiana glauca | reverse complement strand
ATATATATATATATATATATATATATATATATATATATATATATATATATATATATATATATATCACCTTATTTGTTACTTCATCCATAAAATTTCCTTTCCGTCTTGCACCTAATATTGCTAACAACGCTTAAAATATTGAAATCTTTGTGTGTGATTCTTGGAGAGAAAGAACCTTATTTCTTTGGATTTTCAATTTTTATATGTGTTTAGTTAGTTTTAGTAAGTCTATGATTAATGGCTAGAGGTTGGTAAGTGTTACACCCATGTTTTCGTACGTGAAAGTATGCCATAAGTGAATTGATGAAAGCTCGGGAATGAGAAGTTACATCCCGCATTTTTGGACGTTAAAATTTCGTTGTAAGTTAATCAATGTAAGTTCGGGAATGAGATTTATTTTGGGATTATAAGTATTACGTTATTTCAAACAAGTGATAAGTTAATTCATGAAGGTGAGAGGGTAAGCAAATCAAATAAAATGAGTTCCGTCGAAGTTTGGTAATTTGGGGATAAAATACGGTCCAAGTTATAATACCCCGTATTCATGTACTAGAGTCATACAAGGTACCACATAACCATGATAGTAAAGTGTATAAAATGTGTTGCGTGAGTAGTATTTTAAGTAATTTAAGATAATTTCTAATTATGTGAATAATTATTAGTTAATAGAAAATTAACAAATTAATTAAAAAATTAAGTGGATAATTATTGGATAAGAATTGACCCCCCAAACGTGGCAGCAAACCTTGCCAATTGATGACTCTTAAAGTCACTTGATAAGGTGTCATTTTGAAGGCTTAGTCATCACCTTAGTGGGGCCCACACCCACTAAGGTATAAGATCTCTAATTTATTTAAGAGAGATTGATACAAATTTTCATAGTAATGCGGTTACCACAACAAAAGGCTTCTCTAAAATAAAAAATTGAACATGGTCATATTCACTAAGTGACGGATGAGCTTCAACAAATTTCACACCAAATCCAATTATGAGTGAGATGCAATTCTAATAAAGCACGGTATAATTTTTCTAAGAATATTATATGAATTTTATCCTACTTAGATCCGTCGTTACGTGTTGTTGCAATTGACGTGTGTTAGAGGAATTGTCAAGAGAATCGGCTCAGGTATGTTAAGGCTATATCTTCTTTCTTTTTGGCATGATCTATACGATACAAACGAAATGAGCAAATGCACAACTTTCATAAACGACTTTATTCATAGAAGTGCTAGATATGCTTATGTTCTTGATTCCCTATGTGTCATATTATTCTATCATCTATTCATGGGTATCAAAAAATACGTAAGTTGATAAAAGTTTACTTCATGATATTAATCAAAGGCATATTGGTCTTATAACATTCCGAGAGATTTTATTGACGTACTTCTCATGCATTGCATTCATCTACATTAACTCATGACCATATGACATTATATACGCGTATATATGTATATTATATGTATATGAGATATGAAAAAAAGGTTACAATATTACATGCGCACCACCACCTGATCAGCTAGTATACATTGATGATTTTGCCCACAGTGGCGGAGATGATATGATGGGATGCCCTCGGAGGCCTAATGATGTTATAAACACATGTACCTATGCATGACATGACATTCGGTCGCATATGCATGACACTATAAGTATTTCATGATTTACAGAGTTATCCAAACTTACAGGTTGAGTCATTTACTCTATGTTTCTTCCATGTCTCTTATATACTTATTTATGTGCCTTACATACTTAGTACATTATTTGAACTGACGTCCTTTTATTAGGGACGCTGCATTTCATGCCCGTAGGTCCCGATAGACAGGTCAAGTGTCCTCCAAGTAGACTATCAGCTCAGGGAAAGATATTGGTGCGCTCCATTTGCTCTGGAGTTGCTTGTTTGGTTAGTATGATTTAGACTCGTATTGTTTGGTAAGACAAGGTGATGTCCCGACCTTTATGATAAGTATGTACTCTTAGAGGCTTGTAGAAAGTTGTCATGTATACAGATACTTGTATGGCCTTGTCGGCTTATATTTTAAGCATATAATGGATCACATAGGCCTTATAGACCCATATGTCACAGGTGTGAGTTTCTATATCGGGTTGGGTCGTTTTATGTCGGATATTCCCTCATGTTTACTCTTATTATCTCATGATGCCCATTCTGGGCGACTTACCTATGATAATGTAATAAGAAAGATACGTTATGCTAGTACTTGGTTGATTTAAGGTACCGAGTGCCCGTCGCGACCCATTTGTTTGGGTCCTGACAAAAGTGGTATCAAAGCAGCTCTGTCCTAGGGAGTCTCCAAGCCGTGTCTAGTAGTGTCTTGTTTATGGGTGTGTTGTGAACCACATTTATAAGCACGAGCTACAATGCATTTAGGACTGTCACTCTTTCTTCTTTCCCTAACTTATATTTTATTGATAATATGACTACATCCAGAAAGACGCTTGGTAAGAGATATAGCCGTGGAAAAGTTGAGTCAGAGGAACTCGATTTTTGCATCATGCTTATGATGAGTAAATGTAAGGTCTTCAGTAGATTATTTGTGTATTAGCTTCTTGATAAAGAGCCTTAAGGAAAGAATATTTATCCACCCATATGGTGAAAAGCAATAAGAGATTCAACAGATAGATACAAGTTCCAACAAGTAAAAGAAGCAAGGTGAAGAAGGGAATGAGGTACCCAATTAGTGAAGATTATCATTATCTACAATTCAGGAAAAGAAATATAAGCATTTTGAGTTACCTCCGATAGTAATAGAGGTATGTACAATTGGCCACATCGATCTCAATTATGCCCTACGGGAGCTAGCAGATATAGTTTAAGAGAAGGACATGATACCAGGATACCGCTGGGGTTAGAGTAACCCAAAATGATGGATGGATTGTTTGCGTTAATTGACATTTCCAAAGGATATTGCAAATATGCTATAGATCTCCTTGTGAGACACCAGATGGTGCACTCTAAAATAGTATAACTAGATATGAGTACTACAAAGGTAGATACTGGATGCCTAAAAAGGATGAATATTACCTTAGTATAGCTCCCGTCCCTATTAGAGAGAATATTAGGCAACCCGAGTAGCTAGTGGATGGAGCAAAGGGGAGCTAAAAGCAAAAGAATGTCTTGTTGAAGTTTTCAGAATAAGGTGATAGACAGAAATATTAGAAGGGAAATAAGAAGAGAGATAATGAAGCATTATGAGTAATATGTGATACATGGATGACAATGGTAGGTCAAAACGATGACAGTATTACAGAGTCTATAGTCAAGTAAAGGAAAAGACGAGAGGAGACAGGTCTTAAGACAACAAAAGAGTATTGGCCATAAAGTCATATCCTCGTTTTCGAGAAATATGTTCGTGGTTCTAACACGATTACCAAAAGGAAAAGTTAAGACCCCAGAGTAATAGAAATCAGTATGTGCTGGTGAACAAGATAAACTAAACATGAATTAGGGACTGAGTGATTTGATAATAGTCAGTATCATGAGAATTTTAGATTTTGTTTCGGCGATAATAGAATGGAAAACATAAGAAGATTCATAAGAAATTCAGAGAATGGTCATTCAGGAAGACGCTTCCCTAAAGCAAGCAATGTGAGCAAAGTTAAGCTTAAGGGACTGTATGTGCCAATTATACTATGTGTCATCCTTGTGAGTAAGGAATTTTGTTATCCTTGGTACTAAAGGATTGCCCAAGGTGAGTAAGGGTCATCGATGATGTAAAAAGACGAAGAAGATGAAGAGTTAAAACATCTATAGGTAGATCCTCGTGGCTCCAACTCTTAGTACTCTCCTAAAGGGGAGAATATGGAGTGATGTGACATTAAGTCAGAAAGTGGTTCTAGTGACTATGAAATGGTAAATGAAGAATGCAATAAAAATGAAAAAGGAATGAGATTGCACTTATCCAAATCATACAGATATGCTACGATTCCAGAATGTTATGCAGGCACGATGTAAAGGAAAAGAAGTAAGCTGCCCCGAATGTTATTGATAAATAAGAAGCTAGTGTAGGACGTAAGTTAAGACAAAGGAAATGTCCCACGAAAGATACATAGAATATAGATATGAGAATGGGTAGACGAGTAGTTGGTAGTTGATTCAGGAAGGGCCTAATTATGTCTAGACAAGAGGATATAGACAAATCAATAGATCGTGCAAGATAAACATAGTGAACCCCAACATGGGGAATTCAGTCTCACGGATATGACATCGTGACCCTTGATAAATATTCAGATAGGAGTTGGGGTAGTTAAAGGTATCGTATAAGTATTACGAAGATGAAAGGGGGTGCCACTTGGAAGACAATCAAAGTATCAGCTCGGAAGCAACCCTACAAGTACAAGGGCGTAAAGGTAAGTAACTACGGATAATTATAGGCGAGGAAGGACATCAGAAATTCCATCGAGCTCACAGCTTTACAAGAGTCAGAGGTTCTTCCCTAAGTACTATAACAAGAGACTTGTTGAGGAAATGGTCTTGTAACAACAGTCTCACAACAACATTGTACGCACTCCATAAGAAAGTGGCACCTACTGTGGATAATGAACGAGAAGTAAAAAATCAAAATTAATATTCGAGATCATATGAGTTGCACAAACATTCCAGCATGCGTGGGAACTAAGATAAGCTGAGTATGCACACAACAAGGGGCCAAAATGACCAGGAAAGGTAATAGCTTAAGTTTAAAGAAAAATGAGAAGGAACGAAAGGAATTATTCAATCAATAATTCAGAGTTAGTTACGTTATGAACGCACTTAAGATTTTGGAGTATTATCCATACAACATATATGTGTCAAATCATACAGCTGTAGAAGATTCCGGTATAAGTTAAAAGAAAGAATTGAGCCCAGGTCATAGGCAAATGATTGAATTGTTAGAAGATTGTATCATGGATATCCCATAGCATCCATGAAGGGCTAAAGTAATAATTAATACCATGAGCCGCATATCGAAAGATAGCTTAAGCCTGCATAAAGGTTGACCAGAGGAAAGAGGAAACTAAAGAGTTACATCAATTAAGTAAATCAGGAGTTCGATTATTGGACCCAAAAAATTATGGACATCGTGATTGAGAACATTGTAGAATCACTTTTAATATCAGAGGTACAAGAGAGACAATACAGTAGCCATATTTTATAACGGCTCTACGATAAAGCCAGTTAGAAGAGCACCAGCCTCATAAGAAGTCAGTATGAAGCTCTCACTGAATCATGTAAAGAGGTGCAAGTATTATAATAGAAGTTTAAGTCGTGCATGTGAATTATACCTATATGGAAAAGAGGTCATGAAAGAGATCGAAGATGTGATGCGAGATTTTAAGGTAAGTAAGGTAAAGGTGAACAACGAACGAGATACTCAGATGCTGAACATTGTGAATAGTCCATACTTCAGATAGAAGGTTAGAAGCGCGGGAATTCAGTATCCAGGAAGGATAGCGATGTCATTAGTGGCATATCTTCCATCCTATGGTTTCTAGGTATCGAGAGGTCTAGTTAAAAGAGTACAGAAGAGTTTGAGTGATGTGATGTCTCGATTGACATTCTAGAATAACATAAGAAAATCTATGGTGCAAGCAAGTTGAAGGAAGATTGCGAGTAGTATAAATGCATATGTGTAGGTCACAAGCTAGAGCATGGTAGATCGACAAAGTTTTAAGAAGACATGAGGAAGGATAAGGAAAGGCAAGTGAGAAGGTGACGAGAATGGATAAGTCCTCAGGATTAAGCCCGTAAAAATAAGAGAGCTAATGATTTCTCTAAGTTATAGAAAGTTCAGTATAGCCTGAATGAACTCAAAGGAGTCTAAGACTAATAGCATTTAGAAGAAATGGAATGTTGCCCTGGTAGTGGAATGAGGGTATAATTGTGATAGATGAAGGATGACGTTTGGGCCTTCGATTGAGTAATGATTTCATAAATTGAATAGGATTAAAATACCCATGTAAGTTATCATATTGGGATGCTATGAAATACGATTATAGAAGTATAGTATTGTATCACCCCTAGGTGGATCAGGAAAATCACTTCATATGTTCCACAATGCAATGTGAGCCCCAGTGATTACATAAGAGGTTTTCAGTTATTAGTGGTAGATTGTAAATCAATATTGAGGTGAATCAATACTGGATGGACAAAAATCACAAAGTATAAGATGAGATTAGGCTGTCATTCTTAAGATGAATAGTATTGAGGAAACATTAAAGAACTTGTATTTATGCATATGGGATAAGCAACGAAAGTAACCTGGAGTTTGGTAGCAGACCTCAGTAACGATAAATCAAGGTAAGAGTTATGGTATAGTAAGACCTACCTTGATGCAGTAAAGTCATACGGATGGATAAACGGATCTATGAGATTAGGTATAACAATATTAAAATACCGAGCGAAGAACTTCAATATACCTATAGATGCCCAGAGGGACATATTATTAAGCTCTGTATATGTTTACAAAGTGAGGCCTAGAGATTGGCTAAAAGCTAGAGGAAAAAGGAGAGAAGAATCGCATAGGCGCACTCACGAGGTCAGAGTCGTACAAGTTGCATGATAGAAGGTAGCAACAGTTACGAGATTGAAAGGATTCCGACCACAAGTCGTAGTGTGAGAAAGAGGCCTAAAGGGCGGAATGCCATGGCCCTTGGATTTATTCATAGAACAATTGCCTAGATAGCAAGAAGAGTACTAAAGTATTCAACAAGAACTATAGGTTATGATAATGATAAGTGCATCAGTTAACATTAGAGGACGAATGTTCCAAAGGGGAGAGTGATATTACACCCCATATTTTCGTATGTAAAAGTATACCATAAGTGAATTGATTAAAGCTCGGGAATGAGATATTACATCCCGCATTTTCGGACGTTAAAGTTTCGTCGTAAGTTAATCGACGTAAGTTCAGGAATGACATTTATTTTGGGATTATAAGTATTACGCTATTTCAAACAAGTGATAAGTTAATTTGTGAAGGTGAGAGGGTAAGCGAATCAAAGAAAATGAGTTCCATCGAAGTTTGGCAATTTGGGGATAAATACGGTCCAAGCTATAATACCCCATTCATTAACTAGTGCTATACAAGGTACTACATGACCATGATAATAAGGTGCATAAAGTGCGTTAAAAGTGAGTAGTATTTTATGTAATTTGAGATAATTTTTAATTATGTGAATAATTGGACAATTCTTGGTTAATGGAAAATTAACAAATTAATTAAGAAATTAAGTGAATAATTATTGGATAAGAATTGACTCGCAGCAAACCTTGCCAATTGATGACTCTTAAAGCCCACTTGACAAGGTGTCATTTTGAAGGCTTAGTCATCACCTTAGTGGGGCTCGCACCCACTAAGGTATAAGATCTCTAGTTCATTTAACAGAAATTGATACAAATTTTCAATGGTTATGCGATTACCACAACAAAAGGGTTCTCTAAAATAAAAATAAAAATTGAAGATGGTCATATTCACCAAGTGACGGATGAGCTTCAACAAATTTCATACAAAATCCGATTATGCATGAGATGCAATTCTAAGTAAGCACGCTACAATCTTTCTCAAGAATATCATATGAGTTTTTTCCTACTTTCATCCGCAGTTACTTGTTGTCGCAATTGACGTGTGTTAGAGGGATTGTCAAGAGAATCAGCTCGAGTATGTTAAGGTTATACCTTCTTTCCTTTTGGCATCATCCATACGATACAAACGAAACGAGCAAATGCACAACTTCCATAAATGACTCTATTCATAGAAGTGCTAGAGATGCTTATGTTCTTGATTCCCCATGTGTCCTATTATTTTATCATATGTTCATAGGTCTCAGAAAATACGTAAGTTGATAAAGTGTACTTCATGATATTAATCAAAGACATAATGGTCTTATAAAATTCCAAGAGATTTTATTGACGTACTTCTCATGCATTGCATTCATTTAATTGACCCATGACCAGATGGTGTTATATACGCGTATATATGTATATTATATGTATATGTAATATGTGAAAAGATTACGATGTTATATACGCACCACCACCCGATTAGCTGGTCTACGCAGATGATTTTGCCCACAGTGGCCGAGATGATATGATGAGATGTCCTCGGAGGCTTGATGATGTTATGAACACATGTACCTATGCACGACATGACATTCATACGCATATGCATGACACTATACATATTTCATGATATACAGAGTTATCCAGACTTATAGGTTGAATCATTTACTCAGTGTATCTTCCATGTCTCTTATATATTTATTTATGTGCCTTACAGACTCGGTACATTATTCGTACTGATGTCCTTTTATTGGGGACACTGCGTTTCATGCCCGCGGGTCCCAATAGACAGGTCGAGAGTACTCTAAGTAGACTATCAGCTCAGCGGAAGGTGTTGGTGCGCTCCATTAGCTCCAAAGTTGGTTGTTTGGTCAGTATGATTTAGACGCTTATTGTTTGGTATAGAGAGGCCCTGTCCCAACCTTTATGATAAGTATGTACTCTTAGAGGCTTGTAGACAGATGTCATGTATACGGATACTTGTATGGCCTTGTCGGCTTATACTTTAAGTAGACCCATGGATCACATAGGCCTTATAGGCCCGTGGATCACATAGGCCTTATAGGCTCGTATGTCACAGGTACGAGTTTCTATATCAGGTTGGGTCATTCTATGTCAGATATTCCCTCATGTTTACTCTGATTATCTCATAACGCCCCTTCTGTCCCACTTACCTATGATGATGTAATAAGAAATATACGTTACATTGGTACTCAGTTGAGTAAGGTACCGGGTACCCGTCGCGGCCCATCGGTTTGGGTCGTGACAAGAGTTAGAACTTTTTTGGGGCATTTCTGTAAGATTCCCAAATTTAAAGAGGTTAACCAATAGATGTTATTGATACAAGTTTAAAATTCAAATTCAATGAGACCTATCTATCTATCTATCAAGAAACTGCAATCATGTGATGAAACTTAAGAATTCAAATTTAACCAGCAAAAAATTTAAGGAATTTCCTACTGGCACTAACTTTGTGAGAACGGGGTCAGTTTAAGCACTGCTACAGTTGACAATAAATGGTTTGACAAACTTGATAAATTCTGACGTCCTCATCCCCAGTTTAAGATCAATCTCACCACCTCCTAACCAGAAGAAATCAGGGTTGAGCTTTGTAATTGCTTCATCCAAAATCACCTGGTAAACATACAATGAATTAGAATGAAAGTAGTAGTACCACAATGGTCAGAAAGGTTGCACTGTCTAATATGCAGTGATGTGTAATGCACATAGGGGCGAAGCTAGCTCTTTGGTTACGGGTTTGAAACCCAGTAGCTTTGGTTCAAAGTCTGTATTTGGCTTAAGAAATCTATTGAATATATGTAAAAACTTATTAATTTAGAACTCAGTAACTTAAACGGAATAGAATGCGGAACCCGTGAGCTTCACCCACTCCATTGCCATCCCTAAGTACACTTCAAAAACTAAACTACAAAATAGCAACAAAAAAAACCTAGGCACCATTACTACACAATTCTTAAAAAGTACAGAGAGAGTGAATACCGGTATATCTGTTTTCATGCCAACACATGTAACTCCATTGTGTTCATAACCAGTCAGTTTCACTGATGTCTCCTCAGGAGCAAGCCTCACTGCAAAGAGCCGACAGCTAATATTATTCTACATGAAACGCCAACATAATGTGACACCAAATATGGGCTCAGCTCATAAACTTGAAGCATACGGCTGTACAAGCTTCCCACAAAACTATGGTTAGAGTACATCAACACCCAAAACACACAACAAAAAATAAACAGCAAAGCGCATAAATAAAGTCTCTGGGCCTCATAACTTTAGTCCGTTGCTGGATGTTCTCTAAGAAAATGAGTTATTCCACTTTCCCTTAGAATCCAATCGCTGAATTACTGTTAACGCGTTCATTGTTATTCTAGTAAATTATCTACCTCAGAGTTGTTGAGAGAGCATTACTGGGATGAGAAAACGGAACTTCATGACAGTTTATCTGGCAGGTTAAAGTAAACTAATCACATAAAGAAGCACAACACAAATTTCCATCTTGAGATCCTTTAGACATACATACAAACATTAGAATAACAATTTGTTCCTGAATTTCATGCTTTTAGGAAACAATCAGTCAATGAGCTGCAAATATTGAGAGGCAATGCCTGACAATTCTTACTCCCATCACTTGGGCTCCATAATACACTAAGGTCCAAGTGAAAAACTCATATCATAATAACATATATGACAAAAAGATTGCTAATCTCATCCACCATGAATAAATTATTTCCCACAAAACAACCACATGAAGTGTGCCACACATACACTTAGTAGTATCCTAATCTTTTCATATTTGACCATTAAATACGCAGAAGATGACATGCCAAAAAGGACCTCATTTCGAAAAATATCTCCCAATCTCTCTCAAGCTGCAAGGCTAAAGTGGAATTACAACCTTCTAAAGTATGTGACTGGCCCGAGGAAAACAAAATATTGCTTCTTTATACTCAAGAAGAGTCATAAACATGCACTTTAGTCAATAAACTTGTGCGATATAAACATGCTCGTTCAGTTATGGTTATTGATGTTGTTCATATATACATCAAAAGCCGCCTAAATAGAGGGGAATGGATAGAGACGATTTTTTTAGCCGAGCCCAACTAATTACGATCAAGGTGTAGTTGATTCAATGATTAATACATCAAAAGTTTGCACAGCTAATACACACCAGTCAGTTTCAGCAAAGTCTTTCCGTAGTATAATCAAACTAATACTTCTAATTAAATATTCAGATACAGTGAAGATCCTCAAAGCTGCATATTCCTCTACTGAATTCTCATCCTAATCACGTCAACAGTTTAACTGCTAGACCTAATGAAAGTATTGAGTAACTTAGAGACGGAACTTACTGTTGAATTTCTTTTTGGCTATCTTGCCGTCGTTGAGAGTGTACAGAAAATTCTTCACAGTCTCAGCATTGAATCGAGCAGTATACTGCAATTAACAATATATAAGAAGCACATTATGTTAGTGGTAGATACTGTTTCTAGCCCCCCAAAACCCAAATCAAGTTGTATAATAGTTACCTGTATGACAACAACATAGTACTTTGAATTGTTACGATCACTACAATCAGTAATATTAGATGGGGCTTGAGTATTTGCCTGCATTTGAGCAGACGGGATTTGACTAAGATAGAAAAGAACCTCATGCATAGAGATACTGAGATGATTCAAAGTTAAGGAGCATCCATTATCTACATATCACCCAATTTCACCCCCACAGATACACACACCAATTCACAAAAAACAGAAGAAAATGAGCACCCAATATTATAAGCATTTTCAACACCACAATTTCATGCATAGATCTGCAAAGGTATGAGGAGATTTTGTTTGAGATATTTTTTGCTGTTTCTCACATGTTCACAAGCAGGGGCAGAGCAAGTGTTCTGGCTACGGGTTCGGCGAACCCACTATCTTTGGTTCAAACCTATATTTGTCTTGAATAATTCATTAATTATTTACAATGTAATAATTTAGAACCCAGTAACTTAAAATGCTTAGAATTCTGAACCCATAAACTTGAAATCCTAGCTCCGCCTATGTAATCAAAAGGAAACAAGAAAGACAAAAGGACCCTGAACAATAACCCAAATTATCACATTTTAACAAGGGGATAATGAGTTCTCTGGGTTTTGGCCATTTCAGTTCAAATTTAATTCATAATTTTAAGATATTGATAATAATTGTGGCCAAGCAAAGTTGGATTTTTCACCGTCACATGAAGCCGTATAAGGTTCTTCTTTATCTGTTTGTTCATAGCTGCCATCTCATGTTCATGTTTTTTTCTTGCTCTTAGGGGTGGTAAGATTATAAGGCCTTTTTGTTCCTCAATTCAGTATTCTCTACCGTCGTTTATGTTTCTCGTAGAAGTGAGGGGAAACTTTCTCATATGTTGCTGAACCAAAAGTACATTAACTTTACATATCAAAGAACATAAATCAAATATCATACTCTCTAAATTCATTCACTTAAACTTATGTTCTCAAGTACCTTTATTATACATCGTGAAAGGCCTCATACTTATGTTTGTTAACAGAGGATTTCACTCCATTGTGTATTAACACCTTTCTTAAAATTCCCTAATTAAATTTCACATCATCTAAAACAAGGTTACCCTCATCTCAATCTTGCAATACTATGTCATCAATACTGATGTCTCAAGCTTTTGCTATTCAAATTATAGAAAAGTTTTTTAGACTAAGTATATTAAAAGTACTCTCTGCTTCATTTTATATGACATTGTTTTCATTTTGGACCTTCATAAATATTTGACATCATTTCATTCTCTCCAACTTTTACAGCTCCAAAAATTTAAATCCACTAAGCTACTCAAATAATAAGTTTTGATGTGGTTTTTTCTGGACAAGCCAAGTTGTCAACTATTACATACTATCAAAAAGAGCTACCAACATACATATTCCCTCCTCTCCTTTCAAGTTTATGTGCCACTATTTCCATACTACTGAATCCAAATAGAATTACACATTTCTATATTTGGAAATAATTAACTTTACACTTCCCATTTGACCTTTAATCAGCTTTTTACAGCACCACAAATATTACAGCTACAAGTTTCAAAAGTTCTATATCCAGACAAATGTTGTGATACTTTAAAGATCACAAATTTCAAAAGTCACTATGTTATATAAATTGGAATAGAGAGCCTAAAAAAATGAGTATCTTAAACTACGTGTCCGCCTCTTATATAAAGTGAAACCAAGGGAGTACTAGTTTGAGTTGAGTACATCATATATCCTGCTTCGCACTGAAAGATTTATGATGCTTTTATATTTAAGCTTTCTGAAATAAATTTTACATAATTGAAAATAGTACTGCAAGTCAAAATAATTAACAACTCAAAATATTTAAAAGTCATTTAAAAAAGTCGCGATTATAGGAAAATTCGTTTTACTCTCGAATTCAAATTATACCATTCTTTTTATCGACGGAAGGAGTAATAAACATAAAAGTAACAGCTTATAAAAGAGATGAGGAGGTAGATAGGAGTTACCAGAACAATGCTTTTACAGAGATGATGAATCGATGCAGCACCGAGAACGTCACGACGAGCTTCGAGAGGCCAATCGTAGTAATCAGAGGGAACACGCTTAAAGCTGAAATCTCTAACGCCATTGGCGACGAGAATGCTCGAAAGGCGGCCTTCGGTGGTTGTAGTGGCAGCGGCGGCGGCGGAGAGAGAAGAATTTGCGGTGGCGGAGGAGGAATTATTATTGGAAGTTTCTAGAGAGAGCTCTAGATTTGTTATCCGTTGGAGGATTCGGGTCTGGATTTTTTCCAGCTCTGTTAATGCATCCACCATTGCCCTCAACTCTTTCAGTTCTGTATTTTGGCTTTGGATTAGAAAATGTTTTTTTTTACTTTTTTATTTGCGTGACACAGATTTCTCTTAGTATTAATTATTTTAACAGAGTTTTTTCCAACTTCAATTGTAATACGTAGTTTTTTGGCCAATTTCCATTGTAATAATATACTAATTCGTAGTTTTTTGCCAATTTCAACTAAACTTGCACCCATTTTTAAAATTGACTACTTCAATTTTTTATTTTATTTTAATACTTTAGCGTTGATAAACACATTTGACCGTCGATGATACTTATAGGGCGATAAAATTGCATACCTAAAGGCACGTGAAATATATAATGCATCAGCATCCACATTAGATAAGTGTTATTTTTTTTATTATAGTAAAAAATTGATAAGTGGCACGATACTGAAGTGAAAATCGATAAGTGCGTGCCTGTTACATGGTACGTACTTTAAATTAACTAACAAGAGCACATATATCAGCAAACTCTATTTACTAACTATTTACTAAGTGAATCAAGTAACAATGAGTATCGGGAATAACAACTGCAATTGGCATGTGATAGACCACAAAGAAAACATGATAAACGTGAATAGATCAAATGTTCACCATCGGATAACATTCAATGAAGAATATTCCCGAGCATTAAATGAGTAGCAGTTGCAGAGAATATTTGCATTCATGGCCTACCGTTACATATTCATTAATAACCCCTTTATTATCGTTTAAGAGGGACTTGGTTGTAGGATCTTGTTTTTCTAGGTATAACAATAAATAGTAGGCTCAACAACCATTGTAACACACTAAAATCTTGGCAAAACTTATTCTATATTCCAGTGGTGAAGATAGAAATTTCTCCAAGGGTGTTCAATGTTATAAGAAGTGAACAAAATTCCCAACAAAAGGTGTTCAATATATGTTATATACCTCTAAAATATAATATTTTACCTTTGTACACAATGTAATTTTTCGATGAGGGGTGGTCGGTTGACCATCCTTATGACCTTCTGGCTTCGCTACTGCTCTATTCTATTTTTAAACTTAATTAAATAACTTTATTTACTCTTTTACATTATTCTCATTTATGTCCTCAGAGGCATTGCTCTCTAAGCCAAGCTTGTCATTTTCTTCAATTTTAACCGCTAAATTTTTATTTTTCATCTTGTTTGTTTATCATTTTGGGATCAAATCAATTTGCGTGTTCATAAACCACATAACAAATTTAAATGTATTATTTTACGAGTAAATAATAATAAGTTTAATGTAAGATTAAGCCCATAAATTTAAATTCTGAATTTGCTTCTAGATACATTCATTCTCAGGGGAGGAAGCATGTAACTCAGTAGATGAATCGAAGATTGTATCCTCAAAGTCACACTTATTTCATCAATTTTTAAATTTTAAAACAGTATACGGGTAAAATCGAGCCCACTGAGCACCCCTGTTTTCCGGCGAGGCAAACGGAACAGGAACGTGAAGGTAAGGAATGGGAGTCAGAGCAAGGAGGCCCTCATACCGGGGCTCGAGCAAAATACCTGCACTCGGGAACATCGGGAACACGTCCTCCGGGTCCAGTTCGAGTTCCAAGACTTCGGAGAGCATTACTAAACGGCCGCACACGACTAACAAAGTGTCGTGATGTCCGTTCCTAACCGGATATCACGACATGAATATCGGCCCGTATCGGCCGAAAATCAGTGATTTGCGAAAAGGAAGATTTTTACCTTTCTTCGGATTGTACTTAGAGTAAAACTCCCCTACTATATAAAGAGGAAGCTTATTATTCTTTAGACACTTTTGTAATACGCATACGAAGGCAATCTACTTATGTTTTTTTTTTTTTTCTGATTCTAAAAGTTATTAAAAGTTCTTATTTTTGCTCATAAGTTCTTTATAAGGGCAAGCTCGGAACCGAAGGCAGGTTCCCCGTTAAGCAATTAACCGAGCTCGGACTCACTCTTCTCATTGGTTTGGCCGTCTATTACGTCTTTTATATACTTAATCTAACGTCATAAAATCACTTGTATTGAATTAATTCGCATATCCTTAAAATCGCATATAAATTCAATTTGGGTAAACAATAACAAAGTGCATAGCTCTGGCTGATTTACGCCTACCGCAATTATTTTTTTGAAATTTGCCACCTTCTATTAACAGAGTTATTTTAACCCACTAAAGTTTAGACAATAGGGAGGAAACTGTCTAATTTTATTTGTTTGTGCTGAAATTTGAATCCTAAATTTCACGATTTACACCGGCTTCATCCACCATCACGTCACAATTAAAATGCAGTAAAAGAATCTAGCATATGCTTATATGCTTTGATTATAATATAAGTTGCTGGACAATTGATTTAACTCAATGTGTAAAGTGTAAACCGCTGCTTTGTTACAACGGGCTCAGATTAATTTAAAGTTGCTTTATATGTAAGTCGAAGGGGAGCTTTGCCGTTGCTGGTAAAGCTGCTGCTATGTGACCTGGAGGTCATGGGTTCAAGCCGTAGAAAAATCTTCTTGCATAAATTCAGGGTAAGGTTGCGTACAATAGACCTTTGTGATCCGGCCCTCCCCAAACCTTGCGCAGAGTAAAAGCTTAATGCACCGAGCTGCACTTTCTTTTTATATATATAAGTCTCGCGGCTAACACCATGCTTCTTCCCTATACACATCCGGGTTGCATAATGAGGTTAAAACACCCTATCTAATTCTTGTACACATTTTGCCAATTTAAAATACAAAAAGTTTTGGTATCATATATTGATAATATTTACTCCGAAACCATATATATATAAACTTCAAAGTTTGTTTAACCGTGTCAAATAGCTTTACAATATCGATTAATAGAGAATTAAAATCGATTTACCAATGAATTGTGAAATGCTGTGGTTCTTATATATATTATGAATTTATTTAAAAATTATTCACGAGATCTTACGCTCTCTATAAATATAAAGAACTTGTTCCATTATTGCTCATTAATAATAGGGGAATCAATGGAGCAGAGTCGACTAATAAACTAATTAAACAATCTCTTTTCTTATAGGGAAAAATTAAACACAATCAAAATCTCTCTTTCCTAGTTACAACGGAAAAGGGTGTAATCGATTGGTCCAGCCTATACTAAAAATAAACAACTCACACACACTTCATTCCCAAAATAGGAAAAAACACTGAAGCACAACATTTAAACTTATTGGATATGCTGTTAAAAATATGAATATTAAACCCAAAATCTCTACATATGTCTAGGCGCCCACGGAAACACAAGAATCAATTAAGTTTTCATATGATCTCCTTTTATGAGTATACGAAAACATTGACCTTGACTCACATATACCGTGGTGTGTACTGTATTATAATTATTATTTTTTGTTAAAGAGGGAAAATTCGTGGCCGTTACAATTTGTGCCATAACCTCTGCCTTTCGGGTGAGTACTTTGTGTGCACTTGATAAACCCCCTTGTGTAATAGCCTGCAGACCACACAGGGGATATAAATCGCATTAGGCAAATCTTGTGCCACAGACTGAACCCAGAAAGCATTGAGGGGGGAATCAATCCCAGGTAGGGGTGTTCATAGTTCGGTTTGGATCAGTTTTCCCTCAAAAGAAACAAAACCAAGTAAGTTGGTTTTTCAAATATTAGAACCAAACCAAACCAAACCAATTAAGTTATTTTTTTCTCGATTCGGTTTATGTTGGGTTTTGTCGGTTTTTCAGTTTTTTCGATTATTTGTCGGTTTTGTAGACGGCTGAAATCGGGAAGACCGATTTCACGATCAACAAAGCGTTGCGCAGTCTCGCTTCCAAGGTCCTGGAGGATAGCCCGGGGTTCGATGCCTTCGGGGAGCCTTCACGTCCGATATCGGGGCAGAACAGACCCGTTTTTATCGTCGATAAGCGGGAAGTTCCTTAGGAACAATTTTTTTTTTCTGACAACGCTTGTGCAGACAGCGCAGCTTGCGCTAGGCTGATTGAGTGATTGTACCGGCTACTTATGTAATAAATGTACTTGTACCATATCAGAGTTCCCCTCATCGATAAAGGGAGTCCTTACCACTTTGTAAAAGGATAGGATACTCAAATTTAAATACAAGAACATTCTCTTTGCTCTCTAACTCAAACATATCCTCTTGCTCATTGCCTCATTTATTACTTACGTTTATTGTTTTCTATTATTGTTCTTCATTCATTGTTCATTATTGATCAGAAAGTGCCGCAGTCGTAGCTCTCATAACTATTAATCCTCCCTCAATTGCCCTCAACTGAGCGTCCGGCTCGACCTCGAGGCCCGTATACGCTAGCTTGAGGCCCCGATTTCCAGCCCTTCGATTTGGTCATTATACTTTCTACAAGCCCTTATCTCATTTTCTAATCTCTTACTTAGAATCTATTGCCTAAACAACTAGCATAAATATAGATCATGTATTTTTATAACCACAAAATCAAATGTAATTGTAATTACCATTTTCAAGGTAAACAGTTTAGCGCCCACCGTGGGGCTAAAAATAATACTGATTGTTTTCTTGCTGGTTTGCCACGTAATGCAAGTTATCTTTCACACTTTTTCTTGTCCAAGATCTTTGATTTCAGGTCAAAATGTCTAACTCAGTAAGTGCACGAGAAAACAACAACCTTGAAATTCGTGGTAAGAATGGTGTGGATGTTCCAGGTGTTGGTGTACCACCACGAAACCCTGAAAATGCACCAGAACCAATTCCCGCGGACGTGGTCTCAACCAACTTTCAATGCATTGGCATAAGTTCTCACGTCGACAGGAGTATAGGCCGAGAAAGTCAACTGGACATTCGGAAAAACATCACCCGGGGAGAAAGAGGAGCGAACAAGGGAAGTGAAGTAGGGAAACCTCCGCACATCGTTCATATGATTATCAGAGGGACTGGCATTCTCCAGGGGTTCGGGATCAAGCGGATAAAGGTTTCTGCGGCAACGCAAGGTCATGCCCGGGGCCGAATATCTGAAGACATCCTCGCGTTTAGCGAAGAAGATTTCGAGACTCTATCTCATCCATACAACGATGCGTTGGTAATCTTGTTTCTCTTAAATAACATCCAAATTAAATGTGTACTCATGGATCCAGGTAGCTCGGTCAACATAATTAGGTCGACGGTGGTAGAACAACACGGATTGCTCGATCAGGTCATACCTACATCCCGAATCTTCAACGGCTTCAGTATGGACAACGAGGCAACAGAAGGAGAGATCACCCTCCTTGTTAACGTATTCGATGCAGTTCAAGATACCAAGTTACACATCCTTAAAGGTGATACAAGGTACAATGCCTTACTCGGTAGACCGTGGATACATAATATGAAGGCGGTACCATCAAACCTGCATCAAATGATGAAGTTTCTGACAAAGGACGAAATAAAGACGGTGTATGGAGAGCAACACATGGCGAAGGAAATGTTCGCGATCCATAAAGAGGTACCGAATTCTGCGCACTCACCTCGGAAGAGTTGGAAAATCGACCAGCCCCCGAGAATGATGGAGAAGACTTCCTCTCCCCAGAACTTTCATTGCCCCCGAAGAAGCGGATGCGACAAAGTCAACTATTGAATAACTGGAGCAAGTCGTATTGGTCGAGCATCTCCTAGATCGAAAGGTATACCTGGGGACGGGATTAACCCCCGAACTCAGGAAAAAATTCATCCAATACCTTATTAACAACATCGATTGCTTTGCTTGGTCCCATTTAGACATGATAGGGATCCCACCGGAGATAGCCACCATCGACTAAGTGTTGACTCCAGATACAAACCAGTGAAGAAAAAAGGGAGATCCTAATCCGAGGTAAAGCAGGCATTCGTCAAAGACGAGGTAACAAAGCTCATCAAAATAGGGTCTATTAGGGAAGTAAAATATCCTGAATGGCTGACCAATGTGGTGGTAGTTCCCAAAAGGGGAATAAACTAAGAATGTGCTTACATTATAAAGATCTAAACAGGACATGCCCAAAGGACTCATTCCCGCTGCCCAACTCGACCGATTGATCAATGCCACGGACGGCCATGAAACCCTTACTTTCCTCGATTCCTATTCGGGGTATAATCAAATTCAGATGAACCCCTAGGATAGAGAAAAGACTTCATTTATCACAAAGTAGGGTACATACTGTTATAATGTAATGCCTTTTGAGCTATAAAAAAGAAAGGGCCACATATCGGTGCCTAGTTAATTTGATGTTCGAACATCAAATAGGCAAGTCCATAGAAGTTTATATCGACGATATGCTAGTTAAGTCTATATGCATAGAGGACCATTTCACTCATTTGTAGGAAACATTCGACATCCTCAGAAGTTACAACATGAAACTTAACCCCGAGAAGTTCGCCTTCGGGGTAAGATCGGGAAAATTCTTAGGTTTTATGGTATCAAACAGGGGAATCGAGATCAACCCCGACAAGATTAAAGACATTGAAGAAATTATGGTAGTAAATAACATAAAGGTCGTGCAGCGGCTGACTGGGCGGATAACAGCCTTGGGCCAGTTCATATCAAGGTCGTCGGACAAGAGTCACCATTTTTTCTCCTTTCTCAAAAATAAGAACAACTTTAAGTGGAATCCAGAATGCCAACGCGCTTTAGAGGAGTTAAAGCGATACCTAATAAGCCATCCTTTGCTCCACACCCCAAAAGAAGATGAGACAGTGTACCTGTACTTGGTTGTATCTGAGATAGCAGTAAGTGGTGTACTCAATCGAGAAGAACAAGGTATGCAATTCCCTGTTTACTATGTAAGTCGGACCTTGGGTGATGCCGAAACTAGGTATCCACACCTGGAAAAATTAGCTCTTGCGTTAATAAGTGCATCTCAAAAATTGAAACCTTACTTTCAATGCCATCATATTTGCGTTTTAACGATATACCCCATTAGAAGAATATTGCATAAACCTGAATTATCAGACTGACTAGTCAAGTGGGCTATTGAACTCAGGGGATATGATATCGAGTATTAGCCTCGAACGGCTATAAAGTCGCAAATTTTGGCAGACTTCGTAACTGACTTCACTCCCTCCCTCGTACCTAAGGTCGAGAAAGAACTTTTGCTAAAAACGGGTACATCCTCCAGGATATGGACCCTGTTCACTGACGGCGCATTAAACGTAAGTGGGTCTGGGTTTGGAGTAGTCCTAAAGTCACCTACGGACGGCGTAATTAGACAATCTATAAAAACCATGGTTAACCAACACCGTAAGTCACCTACGGGCTGCGTAATTAGACAATCTATAAAACCCATATGGTTAGCCAACAATGAAGCCGAGTATGAGTGTATGATTGCAGGTCTGGAATTGGCCAAAGGCCTGGGAGCCGAAGTCATTGAAGCAAAATGTGATTCCCTCCTGGTGGTAAATCAGGTAAATGGGAGCTTCGAGGTCCGGGAAGACAGGATGCAAATATACTTAGACAAAATTCAAATCACACTGCACCGCTTCAAAGAATGGACACAAAATTCAAATCACATTGCACCGCTTCAAAGAATAGACCTTGGTCCACATACCTCGAGAGGAGAATAGAGAAGCTGATGCGCTCACAAACTTGGGATCGTCTATCGAGAAAGATGACATACTCCCCGGATATGTTGTTCAACTATCCAAATCAATGATCGAGGAAGGTCATGCCGATATCAACTCCACTAGCCTAACATGGGATTGGCAAAATAAATATATCGATTATTTGGAGAATAGGAAGCTACCCACAGACCCAAAAGAGTTGAGGGCCCTGCGAACCAAAGCAGCCCAATTCTCGCTCGACGAAAATAGAACTCTTAGAACTTTTGATGGCCCTCTAGCAGTATGTCTGGGGCCGAGAGACACAGACTATATGCTCTGAGAGATCCACGAGATCACCTACGGAAATCATTTTGGTGATGATTCCTTGATTCAAAAAATAATCAGGGCGGGCTACTATTCAGACAACATGGAGAAAGACCAAAGGGTTCGCCCGCAAATGCGAAAAATGCCAAAGATTCGCCCCAATGATTCACCAACCCAGTGAACAACTCCTTTCAGTTTTTTCAACATGGCCGTTCATGAAATGAGGTATGGACATCATCGGACCTCTACCAACAGCGCCAGGTAAAGCTAGATTTATTTTACTTATGACTGACTACTTCTTGAAATGGGTTGAAGCCCAGGCTTTCGAAAAAATAAGAGAAAAAGAAGTCATTAGTTTTATCCGGGACCATATCATATGTTGATTCGAAATTCCTTCTGAGGTAACGTGTGATAACGGGAAGCAATTCATCGGAAGCAAAGTGACCCAGTTCCTCGAAGATCACAAGATTAAAAGGATCTTGTCAACACCCTACCAACCATGTGCAAACGGCCAAGCCGAGTCTACAAACAAAACTATAATTCAAAACTTAAAGAAGAATTGGAAAACGCAAAAGGAAGATGGAGAGAAATATTACCCGAAGTACTCTGGGCATATTAGATAAGTCCAAAATCAAGCATGGGGGAAACGCCTTTCTCCCTGGAACTGCGCAGATGCTCTAATACTAGTCAAGGTCGGAGAACCTACCGCTATAGTTTGACACACCACTATGGCTGTCCAACGGGACGGGACGGGATGGGACAAAATTAACGGGACGGGACGACATTTAAGCGGGACGGTGGCGGGACGGGACGAAATGGGACGGGACAAACGGGACGAAACGCTCGTCCCATCCCGTCCCGCTAACAAACGGGACGGTACGGGATGGGACGGGACGAAACGGGACGGGACGGGTTCGTGGGCCTTAAGTGTAGTTTTTTTTAAATGTCTAGTTTTTTGAAAATGACTAAGTTTTTAAGTTTGCAACG
>MU741148.1:4446-56405 GCA_026770625.1 Nicotiana glauca | reverse complement strand
TTTAATAACACATGCAGCATAAGTTGTTAGAATTACCTCGCCTTTTGTTACTACGCTTGAATTGTCGAAGCCTGACAACGTTTGTGATTTTGGTACCATTTTATCTTCAGCTTGCATTTCCTGCAACACCCTTAGTAGAATGATATTTGCAGAACTCCCTAGATCAATCAAGGCTCGTTTTACCTTGGTATCATGTACAAGTAAGGATATAACCAGTGTATCATTGTGAGGAGTAATTACCCATTCCGCATCTGCATCATCGAAATTTATGCTTTCATGATCTAAGGTTTGGCGTACTCGCTTCCCATGTGTGATCGTCATTTTAGAAACCTTATTTAAAGCCGTGTACGTTACTCTGTAAATATCCTCCCCTCCATTGATGACATTCACTGTTCTTTTAGGTGATGGTGGTTTTGGTGGCTCCTGCCTATTTTTCATGTAAGCTTGTTTTCCCTTCTCACTAAACAACTCTGTGAGATATCCTTGCTTCAGTAGATGGTCTACTTCACTTTGTAGGAATCTGCATTCTGATGTTTTATGCCCGTGGTCATTGTGAAACTCGCACCAATGGTCCGGGTTACGTTTGTTTGGATTTGACCGCATCTCTTTTGGCCACCGTACCTTGTCTCCCATACTCCTTAGAACAGCTACGGGCTCTGAATTAGTTACGTTGAAATTATAGCCACCGAATCGTGCCTTTAAATTTCTATCGTCATCTCGTGGCTGTTGATTACTTTGATCATCTCTGAACCTGGATGAAGACCCGGTCTCCCTGTCTCTTGGCCTTTGATCATATCGATGATTATTCTGTCTCGATCGTGAATCCTTCCCTGCAGGTCCCGAATATGGATCATATCTATTCTTACCTGATCTTTTTTCAGCTTCTGACCTTCTGGATCTGATCCTTTCTTCACGATGGTTCTGAGGTACGGTATCCTCTTCAATTCTGAGTTTTGTACTGTACCTGTTATAAACATCGTTCCAAGTGGTTGCGGGAAATTCACGAAGGCTTTCTTTAAGCCTTCTCGCGGCTTCAGAACTTTTGTCATTCAAATTACTCGCAAAAGCTATTGCAGCCCAATTATCTGGTACACGAGGTAAAGTCATTCGTTCGCGTTGAAACCTATCAACAAAATCTCTGAGCAACTCTGTGTCCGCTTGTTTGATTTTAAAAATGTCCTCCATTCTTTTCTCAACCTTTTGTGCTCCTGAGTGTGCTTTAATGAAAGAATCTGCAAGCTCAGCAAAAGAGTTTATAGAATTTTCAGGCAAAAGAGAATACCAGGTTAGTGCACCCTTGGTGAGTGTTTCTCCAAATTTTTTGACCAATACGGACTCAATCTCCTGCTTGGTTAAATCATTTCCTTTGACTCCTGTAGTAAATGCCGTCACATGGTCACGTGGGTCGGTTGTGCCGTCATATTTTGAAATGTCAGGCATTTTAAACTTTTTAGGGATTGGAAGAGGAGCAGCACTCGGTTTCCAAGGTTGTTGTGAGTATTTATCCGCATCTATCCCTTTGATTATTGGGGGAACACCGGGTATCTGCTCGATGCGCTCGCTTTGTTCTTTGAGCTGTGTCTGCAAAGTTAGTACCAGATTTTGTAAATAAGAATTATTTGTATTACCTGGATCCATTTCTCGTGGTTCACTGGGGGTTCCTTCGTTTGTGTTAACAAGGCCAGAACGAGGATTCTCCAGTGTATTGTTATTAGGTGAAGGAGTGGGCGGCGCGACAGGTAACCGGCTAACTAATGTTTGAAGAGCTTGGCTAACCCGTGCATCAATTATTCTTTGCAGAGCTTCCCCTGGCCCTTCAAAATCTTCTGATTGCTCTTGCTCAACAACATGTGATTCTGGTGCAGGGGTACCTTCACGAGATTGACGTGGAGAAGTTTGAGGGGAAGGAACTATGTTAACGTTGTGCAAATCCCCTTGACCCTGATGGATTTGATTTTCAACAGCATTGTTGTTGTTGTTGTTGTTTGACATGATGTTAAAAATGGGTAGAATGTAACTTCAGAAAGAATAGATTATCAGATTCCCGGTAACGGAACCAATTTGTTTAACCAAAAAATGATAATTTGGTCAAAACTAGAATTTAAAATAAGAAATCGGGTTACTGATAATCAAGAGACCAAAAAGTATAATAAGCTTTCTTAGAATAAGAATCAACAGTAAAGAAATTCGAATTTCAATATGATGTAGATGATATTTTTTTTACAAATGATGAGACCTCCTCCTTTTATAGCCAATAAGGAGTAATGGTTCAATTCCTTAGTACAAATAAGAATAATAACGGACATTTAATGAGACAATTATGAGTAATAAATGACATTAAATAAGCCGTTACACAATCATTCCTATTAAATACCAATTTTCCAACGTATCAGGTATTTAATACTGAATTTGGACTCCTTTTTGTCTTCAGATCCATGTCTTCAATGCCTTTCGATCCGTTGGCTTTAAATGACTCGAATTGGTACGGGACTCGTGTCTAAACTGCTTTTCGTGCCTGTTTAACTTCCTCTTCCCGTATCTTTCGTCACCAGATTCTTGTCTTTTGAATCCTTAAGAATTCCTAGACCTAAATGCTTCATTTAGGTACGGGACACGTATCTAAATTGCACCCCGTGCCTATTTTGAGTTCTTCTTCTCGTGTCTCTCAATTAATTATTACATGTTGACCTTTTGACCAATTCACGTGTCATGCCACATCATCTCTAATATAAATTCAGTTTTTTCCCAATACACCGACCTGGGAGCAGGTATGGGAAGGGGGCAAACATGGGCTGGGTTATTTTGGCCCAACTTGATCAATTGTTTTTCCTTTCTTTTCTCTTGTATTTTATTTTCATCTTTTGTATTTTGTATTATTTTTTTTGTATTTTTTTTGATTTTTTGTAAAAACTAAAACCAAACCCTAATTAAATTGTTTAACTCTTAAAATTATTTTTAAAAATCAATTATCAATTAAAATTGTCTTGGAACTATTTTTGTGAATTTCTTTAAAATGTTCTAAAACAAATCATTACCTAATTAATACTAAAATAAAAAATAAAAATCCTAAATGCAAATGCATATTTTGTATTTTTATATGACTTAACATGCACAAATAACATGCAAACAATTAACACAAAATTCACAAAAATTAAAAAAATAAGGAAAAATCTTTTGTTTGAATTTTATGGAAATAACTCATATACAGGGCAAAAATCACGTGCTCACAAGGGGTATTATGGGCATATCGAACGATAGCAAAAACAAGTATAGGCGAGACTCTATTTTTACTTGTCTATGGCACTGGAGCCTTAATTCCAGTAGAAATAAGTGAACCAAGTACGAGATACACACATGGTATTGTGGAGTCAAACGAGGAAGAAATGCGAATGAATTTGGATTTACTAGAAGAAAGGATAGAAGCAGCACTAATAAGGATGGCGACTCAAACACAGATAATTGAGCAATATTACAATAGGAAAGCTAATCTGAGATACTTCAAGATTGGGGACTTTGCCCCCAAAAAGGTATTTCGATCAACAAAGCGGCTAATGCGGGAAAGTTAAGTCCGAATTGGGAAAGCCCTTATAGGGTTAGTGGAATCGCCGGAAAGGGAGCATATGAATTGGAAACCATGGGTGGAAACATACTACCATCAAACTAGAACGATATTCATCTGAAGAAGTATTACTTCTAGACGAAGGAAGTACCCATGGTCAGTATCACACAGATACAATTTTATTTTTTGTTCTTTTGAATTTTACTTATAATATTAGATGATAGGCAAGACGGTAGCCCGTACCAAATGATGATATTAAACCTGAAAGACACACGGAATACTAAATTATTCTGGATCTAGGTTGCAACCTTTCTGATGGAAAAAGGGGTGCAATCATCATATAAATGCATATCTCCGAGTCCCATTTGTATTTTTCTTTTCAGGGAATGGACCAAAAAGAAGAGCAATCCAATGTTCGAGATTTCATACTTCAAAGCTCAAATATTGGGGGGACTATGCATATAGACAAGGAAGCAAAAGAACCAAAATGCCTGAATCAAAAACCTTGAACAAACCTTGATAAGGTGTGAACTCACAAAAAGGATGCAAGATACATTCCATATTCCTACGAGTTTTAGGTTAAGGTTAAAATTAGTCACGGGATAATAGACCCGATTTTGTATCTGAAAATCTGCTATAAAGAAAGCAGTTATGAAAGTGTTGTAAGAATAATAGAGAAAATGATATACGAAATTTATTTGAAAGTTCAAAGTTAAAACTTCCTCAAATTATTTATTTTTTTGTCTACTTCGTCTTTCATACATTTATACCAATATGAAGATGAGACATCATCTTCATCAGTGTCATTTAGATAAAAGGACCCTCTTTTATAAAGACCTGTGTTTATCAAAGTCACGGATTATTAAAGCACTTTTTAAATGCAAGGAAAAGCTCAAATATCAAAGAGAAGAATAAATGGTAAAAGTAACCAAAGCATATATATATTAAGCTTTGGGAAACACAGAGGTATTAGTTTGTCATTAAACCCCAAAAGAAGACAGGGGTAATCAAAAAATAACTTTCCCAAAAACAACAAACTTCTAGAGAAGTTTTTAAGCTACACAAACATAAACAAAAAAGTAGGAAAAAATGAGCATTGTCACGACCCAAACTGATGGGTCGCGACGGGCAACCGATGCCCTTATTCAATCGAGTACGAACATAGTGTATCTTTCTCATTACATCAACATGGGTAAATAGTACAGAAGAGTCGTTTGAGGAAACAAGAATAAAATACGAGATAATACTCGACATAAAATGACCCAACCTGATATACTAATTTATACATATGACGTACGAGCCTATAAGGCCAAAATAATCACTCATACACTGAACATAGACCGACAAGGTCATACAATCTTTCATATACATGACATATGTCTACAAGCCTCTATGATTACATAAACGTCATAAGGCCGAGACAGGGCCCCGACATACCAATAAAAACATGTCTAAATCATACTGACCAAATAAGTAACTCTGGAGCAAATGGAGCGCACCAACATCTTCCGCTGAGCTGATAGCCTACTTGGAGTACTCTCAACCTGTCTATCGGGACCTGCAAGCATGAAACGTAGCATCCCCAGGCAAAAGGGATGTCAATACAAATAATGTACCAAATATGTAAGGAATGACAATCAGAAACAATAGATATGTGAGAAACATAGAATAAAAGACTCAACATGTATATCTGAATATCTCTGCGAATCATTTAATATTATAATATCATGGATACGTGGGTAAATATCATACCATTCATGGGTATATGCGTTCATAATATCATCAAGCCTTTGAGGGCATCCTATTATATCATCTCGGCCACTATGGGCAAATTATCAATGTATACCAGCTGATCAAGCGATGGTGTGTATATGGCGTAACCTTTTCCCGTATCCAATATACATATATACGCATCTATGACACCATCTGGTCACGAGTCAATGTAAATGAATTCAATGCATGAGAAGTATGTAAATAAAATCTTTTATAGTATCATAAGACCATTATGCCTTTGATTAATATCGGGAAATAAACTTTATCATCTTACGTATTTTTTGATACCTATAAACATATGATAGAATAATAGGACACATGGAAAATCAAGAACATAAGCATCGCTGATATTTCTATGAATAGAGTCTTTTATGAAAGTTGTGCATTTGCTCGTTTCGTTTGTATCGTATGGATCATGCCAAAAAGAAAGAAGGGATAGCCTTAACATACCTGAACCAGTTTTATTGATAATTCCTCTAACACTCGACAATCGATAAAACATGTGACGACAAGATCAGAGTAGGAAAAAATTCATATGATATTCTTGAGGAAGATTACACCGCACTCCCTTAAAATCGCAAATCTCATGTTGCTATAATACTAAGAAATCTCGTTTGAGTGAACAATTGAAGCAACTCACGTTGCTAATGAAATTTCATCTTGCTGAAGACTCTCTCTTTAATTTAGATGTAATACATCTTCGTTTGTAATTGGAGAAAGATTTAAAGTCTTGGTGGTGTGGGCCCCACCTTTTAAGACTTGGTGTCACATATCTCCCTTAAGTGTGCCACCTTTCAATTCTTTTAAGAGTCAAATTTGGTGATTTTGTTGGCTGTCACATCAAGGGTTCTTTAGTATTATCCAAGGTCCTAATTAATCACCCATTAATTACTAATTAACTTATTAATTTCTCCATTAATTAATTATTCATATAATTAAGAATTATCTCAAATTACGTAAAATACTACTCACTTTAACACATTATATGTACTCCATTATCATAGTCATGTGGTACCTTGTATGGTACTAGTCCATAAATACCGGGTATTTTAGCTCGGGCCGTATTTTATCCCAACATATCACACTTTGAAGAAAATTTATTTTCTTTAATTTGCTTACCCTCTCACCTTCACAAATTTACTCATTACTTGTTTCAAATAGCATAATGTCTATAATCTCAAAATAATCTCATTCATGAACTTACGTCGATTAGCTTACAACAAAACTTTAACGTACGAAAATGCGGGATGTACATCTCATTTATGAGCTTTCATCAATTCTCTTATGGCGTACTTTCACGTACGATAACATGGGGTGTAACAAGTATCATCCATGGGAGAATCATCAATGGGAGAAGAAGGATTAACTTGAGAAGAAAAGGCTTGAACATTAGCCTCACCAGGAACAAGTTTATCTCCATCACCCTCGGGATCTTCATCTTCAGGTGAGAAAAAGCTTTGACGTTGTTGAGTTTTATCAATTGCTTCTATAGCCTTAGCAGTCTCAGCATTAAGATCAAAACTCTCCTGGTCGGCTTCAATAAGAGTCTCAAGGCGAGTGTTTAAGAAATCCTAGCTCACCTCCAACGATAGTTTATCCTCGAGAATCTCATAATCCTTCTCCCACTGGTCAATCTCAGCTCTTCTTTTTCTGCTTCAGAGGCATCATAAGCTGTCTTCAAAGGAGCGAGATAACTTTTCAAGAATTGAATTTTATCAGTAGAGGCACTGGGATCTTCCTAAACTTGAGTAAGTGTAACAATTCTCCTGCATAACTCTTTCGGGATATAGAGATCTTTCAAACTCCTTATCTCTTTAGTTACCTTGGAGAGTTGTTCAACAAAAGAGGACTCAAGTATATCCTTGTCCTTTCCAACCTGGTTAGAAGAAGTTTTTTCAAGCACTAATTCAGCGGCAATCACCCTCATTTATTGTTCCAAAGCATTCTTTTCTTCCGCCAAAACTTCTTTTTCTAGTTGAAGGCCTTCGAATTATTCTTTCCAGTTGTCAGCTTCGGTGCGAAATTTATAACTTGCTGCTCCGCCTGAGAAACTCTTTTCATTAGCTTTGTACCAACCAGGTTTATCTATAAAAAAGAGAAATAGTTAAGAATGAGAAAGAGAACAGAAAAGAAATATAATTAAGCATGTACCTTCAAAGAAAAATGAATGACATCATTCATTAAAGTCAGAGAGCTATGGCTTTCTAACTTCTTCTTCTTCTCAACAGGGCCTAGTAAAGGCTTCAACCACACATCGGCTTGACCATATTTTCTTAATAAGTTCCCACCTTCAGGAACCTTAACAACAACAGTTTTCATTTCTATCCTACTGTTAGACAGTCCGGTCTCTGCATGAGAGATAGCCACGGGAATAGAAGACGAGGTGGACGCATCCACTGGAGCAACAGTAGGAGTAGCATCAGGTATGGATACGGAGGGGTTAATGGAAACTGAAACTGGAAGGGAAGCAATGGGCAATTCTTCAGAAAAGGCCTAAAATCTTCATCGCCATTGAAGCCATGAGCAAACAATATATCAACAGAACCTGGGGGAGGATCAACAATATCTTCATCGGAAATCACTAAAGGAGCACTCTCTAGCTCATACGTGAGTCTAAAAGGGATTGAACTTGTTGGAGGGTCATAAGAAAGAGTAGTTTCATCATCATAAATCACACGTCTCTTGACTCGTGGTCTTCGTACTAAAGAATCCTCTCTTGTCTCCTCTTTGCCATTAGAGCCACGCGCTCTATTAGTTTTTCTTTTTGGAGAAGTAGCACTTAAAATTCTTTCCTAGGCAATACTCACGGAAAGCCTGGTTGATGGAACAAACAGGGGAGTAATGTTATGAATAGGAAACCCTAATAAAAAAGGGAAGGATGAGAAATTTTTGAACAAACAAGGAAGAGAAACGGAAAAACAGTGAAGGTAAAAATTACTGTGCGTCTTCACTTTCCAATCGAGTATTTGAGAAAGGTATTTGCAGGAACCTTTTTTCATAGGTGCAACTATTAATATTTTTTCTATGCAAGCACGGAAGTTGAAAATTTCATCAAAAACTTCCATGGTTGCTGAAAAGTTGAGTATGTAATTATAATGAAGTCCTCTAAGATATTTTTTAAAAGAAAGGGAGAAAGCTTAAGTGCAAAGTTCTATTTCTCTGGGAAAGGCATATTTTCTTCGCCTACTAATCCACTAATGGAAGCAACAACAAAATGAGCATAATAGCCACGGTCCCAATCGTCTTCAGGGCTAACAAAAACTCTCTTACTCCTAGCCATGAGGGTAAAAAAAACCTTTGCGAAACAGTTTGGGGTAGTACATGTGAAGCAACTGCCAAAAAGTGGAAGGCATGGAAACCAGATCTACTAAATAACAAAGGCATGCAATAGCCCTCTATACTATGGGGCCAATCTGGCCAAGACACACGTAGAAATAACGACAAAATTCAATGATTACTGGATCAATAGGAGGATTAAAACCTAAAGTGAAGGGGTAGGTATAAACAAAAGAAAAACCAGCATGATAAGAAGTAATTCTCTGGTTGGCACCAGGAATTAAAACTGAAAAATCTTGTTTCCAGTGACACTTTCTTCGAACCGGGGAAAGATGATTCGTAATGATCAAATTCGGGTAAAGGTCAGCAGGATTGAGGGAGGTCATAGAAGATACTTTATTTCTTATGGTTTCACCATCAGTAACAAAAGAAAATTCTTGAGGAATAATTTCTGCAAATGTAGGTTCATGCACATGATCAGCTAAATCTCTATTCCTAGAAAAATATCTAGGGGTTAAAGGGGCTCTAGGCCTAGAAGAAGATGGCTTAGCAGCACTACTCTAGGAAGAAGAACCGCGGTTAGATATTGAACCAAGACTATGGAGTCTATCACCCCTTCTACTTTTAGTAGGAGCATTAGAAGGAACAAACTCGTCAATTATCACACGAGGGTCTGGTAAAGAAATGATTGTCCAAAGAAATACAGAAGAAAGGATGCAGAAAATGCAAAGAAGGAATAATATGATGGATACTGAGGAAAAAAGACTCTAAAAAATAAAAAAAGAATGAAGTATTTATAAGGAGACACGACCGTTATTAAAGTTGATCATTATGAAGTGTCATAATGGAACTGTCACTTTGTGACTGTTGCAGGCGGAGAAAAACCCTAAAAAGCACTGAAAAATTACAGAGCCAATCGTGAGAAGCCATGTGGCATGGGAATTAAATGGATGTGATGTACATCGCATCGATTCTAAAGGAGACATGATAACACTCGAAAAATGGCGGCAGAGAATTCCCGCCATAAAAGCTTACCACTTCTTGAATATTCAATTGAAAAATTCAGAAAGTGGGGGGACTATCTGTATTGGTGTAAAAAAGTCATTAGACATGGAATGTTTGTATGCTGACAAAATATGACGCGTGGAGCAGTGATATAGCGATAAGTGGCATTCTCAATTAATAAAATTAAGAATAAAAAAAGGCACGAGAGAAACACCAACGAGACAGTATAGAGAAGAAAATCGGGCCTGACAGTTGTCAAAGAAGAGGCGAGGATGGAATGAATAAAAAAAAAATAGATGAACCAGAAGTAAATAAGTAAGGGAAATTGGAGTTGTTATAAAGCATTCATATCAATAAAATATGCCAGTTACGATTATCTGTGGTAATGTGCAATCAATACAATTAATATTAATAGTGAATTCAGATTATGTGAGAAAACTGTTATGATTGTACACTCCTATATATACATAATTTAATTTGTAAGGATAAGTTCCAAGTACTACTGAAATACATTCTATAATTCTCTACTTTACAACCTTGATTTTAGGGATTGATTATTGATTTATTCCTTATTTCTCTTTGTTAATTCTCTCTGTAATTTTCACAATTTTGCAAGTAGCATATCCTGAAAGTTGAGTAAAATTTAGTTATTAGTAACCCGTTTTCTTCTAATTATGAGCTTTGACTATTCATTTTTCGGTTAAACAGTGAAGACACAAGTTTTAGGTACAGTATGCTCGGTTAAAAAAAGGAGGAATTTGATTAGGTGGAAAAAACTTGCAAAAGAAAGATGAAAAAGGGTATAAAGATAGATATCTTACCTTTCAAAACTTCCCAAAATTGACCAGAAAGGAGAAGTAATATGTCATGTTACTTTCCTTCCAGCTGTACAGATGTATTATTACTATAATATTTCAACTAACGAAGTAAACCAATATTTTCCCTCTTTTTTACCTTCTCCATTTCTTTAATAGTACCAAACCGGGGCGGGGGAAATCAGGAGTGGATTGTACAAAGGTTAGGTTAGGTTCAAATTTTTCAATTGTTAAACCAAACTAATAATGTTGGATTTTTAAATCAATAAACCAAATCAAAACAATAAAGTTGAGGTTTACAATCTTAATTTTTTCGTATTTTCGGATTTTTTTCCCCAGGTAAAGTCTTTATTGCATAAAATATCTAACTTGTGCTCCAAATATTTCTTAAGTCCCAATAAGATACAATTATATGATATATTTTTTAAGTAAATAATAAAATAATATAACATAAGTCATAAAATTATACTAAAATATTCAATAACAAAGATAATAAAGCTGCATAAAGCAAATATTGCTAATTAATAAGCCATAATAAAAATTAACATAATCTAAAAATACTATATAGATCATTCTAAAATAAGTATAGCTAATATATACTATTAATTACATAACTAAGTACTAAAGAAAAAGATAAACTTAGTTATGCATTTTCATTATAAACCAATGTAAAACTAAAAATAGATATCCAATACTATCATCATTCATGTATTGGGGAAAATTATATTTATATATATAAATGACGTGTCAAGACACGTGTAATGACCCGACCGGTCGTTTTGAGCTTTTGCACTTTAATCGCCAGTTCTCAGGCATGACTTGTCGCGTGTTATGTATTATGACGAATGTAGATCGTTGGTTTTGGTTTTCAGGAAAATTTGGGATGAATTTGAAAGAACGGTTTCAGTTGAAAGCTTTGAATTTGAAAGGTTTGACCGAGAGTTGACTTATTTGTATATGAGCTCGGATCGAAATTTTAATGATTTGTGACTTAGGAATGTGATCGGAAGTGATTTTGGAGGTCCGGTGTAGAATTAGGCTTGAATTTGTGAAGTTAGTATTTTGGCAAATTCCGGTTGGTAGGTGAGATTTTGATCCGAGGATCAGAATGGAATTTCGAGAGTTCCTGTAGCTTCATTAAATAATTTGGGATGTGTGTGTAAAGTTTCAGGTCATTCGGACGTCGTTTGGTTGGGTTTTTGATCGAATACGAGTTTCGGGAGTTTTAAAAGAAAATAGGATTGAATCCGATGTAAATTGATGATTTTGGTAATGGTTGAGGTGTTTTGATGATTGGAGCAAGTTTGAATGATGTTTTAGGATGGGTTGGCACTTTTGGTTGAGGTCCCAGGGGCCTCAGGGTGATTTCGGATGGCTATCGGGATGAATTTTGGACTTGTGTTGTTTCAGAGATTTGCTGGTTCTGGTATTTCCGCATCTGCAGAAAAGGAGCCGCAGATGCGGTTCCGCAGATGCGAAAATGGGGTCGCAAGTGCGAGAGGTGCTAGGGAGGCTGGTTTCTGTTGGAGTGGATAGAGGCCCGCAGAAGCGGTCCTGGGCAATCAGTGAAGCTCCGCAGAAGCGGAAGTTGCAGAAGCGAAAAGCGGACCGCAGATGCGAAAAATGTCTGGGCAGAAGGGTTTTAAAAGTTAATTTTGTTCCGCGAGCTAAGCTATTTTTCCTCCATTTTTGAACATCCTTGAGAGCTTTTGGACGGGAATTGAAGGGGATTTCGACTGGGATTGATTGGAGGTGAGTTCTATGATCTTAAAACACGGTTATTATGTGAGATTAACCTTGAAATTTATGGAAATTAAGCCTAAAATTGAAGAACTAGGGCTTGAGTTTTTGATATATCAAATTGAGATTTGATGGGTCATTTGAGCTCGGATTTGAGAGTTCTTGGTATGTATGAACTCGTGAGAAGATAAGGAATCTATTAATGTGAAAATTCTGAGATTTGAGAAGTGAGCCCGAGGCTCGGGTTTTTCTAATTTCGAAATTTTTAATATTTTTTAATTGTTTTCGATTGGGTATTGTTCCATTGGCATATTGTGACGTATTTGTTCTGGTTTTAAATAGATTCGACGTGCGTGGAGGCCGATTTGTGGAGCAAATATGTCGCGAGCTAGGAATTTCACCGGTTCGAGGTAAGTAATGATTGTAAATGATATCCTGAGGGTTTGAAACCCCGAATTTGCACAACGTATTGCTATATTGAGGTGAAACACGCGCTTAATGACGAGCGCGTGGTTATTTACTATTCGAGATTGTGACTTGGTCCGTCTCGATTGTTTACCGCATATTCGACTGAGATATGTTTGTTATCAACATGATTTGGGCTTATTGCCATATATTGGGCTTCATGTCAACTATTTGATCCTTCGTGGACTTGTATCACTGTTTCCTCACTATTTTGATATATTACTTGAACTCAGTCCTATCGATTATTACTGTTTTATAAACTCAGCCACTTTTAATTGAATTTTGAAACTTAAATGATGTTTCCATTGTTGTTTGGGCTGAGCACTACTATTTCATTGATACCCGAGGGGCTTATGATATTTTTTGGACTGAGCGAGGCCGAGGGCCATATGTGAGGATATGCTGAGTGATATGAGGCCGAGGCCTGAGATACACTTATATTCCATGAGGTGGCTTGAGTGATGTGAGGAGGCTTTCAGGCCTTGTGAGTGATGTGAGGAGGCTTTCAGGCCTTGTGAGTGATGTGAGGAAGCTTTCAGGCCTTGTGAGTGATGCGAGGAGGCTTTTAGGCCTTATGATTGATATGAGAAGGCTTTCAGGCCTTATGTTGATATAGCGCTTGGGCCGTAAGGGGCCCCTCCGGAGTTTGCTCACCCACAGTGAGCGCGGGTACCCATATGATCTGAGAGTACGCCCAAGGGGCTGATGCTGAGCCCGAGGGACTGATACTGTTCTGAATGATTGATATTGAGCCCGAGGGGCTGGTACTGTTTTGAGATATTGCCCGAGGGGAGAACTTTTATGTGCTTATCTTGCATATTTACTTGCCTTTTTACCTGTTATATTGTGGTATTTGTGCCCGAGAGACGGATTTTCTATGCTTATCGGCACTAACTGTTTTGAAATCATTTCATAACTGTTGAAAAGATCATTTTTAAAAGAGATTTAAACTGAGCCAAGATATTTCCAAAGATTTCACAGTTTCACTATTTTCTCAAAGGATTGTACCCTGCTTCTATACAGCATGATGGTTTGCTTTACGTGATTTCTTACTGCTAAGTTATTATTTACCTTTATTACTCACTTAGTTGGAGTACTCACTTTACTCCATGCACCTCGTGTGCAGATGCAGGTATCTATTCACCCGGTAGCAGGTTTTGGCCGATTAGAGGCAGAGTTACATGAGTTAAGAAGGTGACTGCCAGCGTTCGCAGCACCATATTTCTCTCTTTTGTTCATTATTTTGATTTTGTATATGTTAGGCCTTGTAGTGGATTTACATTCTGATAGATGTTTGTGACTTGTGACACCCTGATTAGGGCTGTGTTGGGTTCTATTTCCGCTAATTAGTATTATTAAGTCATATTTAAGTTGTTTATTTATGTTTAACTATTTTTGAAAAGATGAGTTGGGTTAGTTGGTTGGTCTCGTCCTCACGAGAAGCGCCATCACGACCAGTGCGGGGTTTGGGTCGTGACAACACGTGGGTTGGTCAAATGGTCAAAGAATCACAATTAGCCATGAGTCAAGAGTTACAACAGATACGAGCAAAGAAAGAGGAAGAGGCACGGGGCATTAGATAAGTGACACGACACTCGTACCTATTTAAGTTATTTATATCCGAGAATCAAAAGGAATGAATCTGACAATAGAAAAGAGTTCAGATACGACATGTAATGGGCATTGAATGCTGAATATGTTTAGAGAATATTTTTTAAATGTAATGATTGTATAACGTAGCATTCAATATTTTTAATTACTCATAATAGCCTCATTATGATTCAAACAAAACGTATATTCTCAAAGGTACCTATAAAAAGGAGATATATGATCAGTTGTAGGGATACGAAACACTATTGAAATATACATTGGTTTACTTATTTTTCTTGATTACCATCCTGCAATCCAGAACTATTTCTTTTTATTCATTCTCTCGATTATCAGTAACCCGAGTTCTTCTAAATTCTAGCTTTTACTAAAATTTCATTTTTTGGTTAAACAAATTGGTTCTGTTACTTGGAATCTGATAATCTATTTTCTCTTCGCTTAACTTTCTTTGTTGCATCAACTATGTCAAACAACAATGACAACAATCAAGGAAACCAAGAAAATCAAACAAACCAACAACTTCAGGAAGATCCTCAGCACAATAATGTTCTGATTCCTTCCCCACGAGGCTCTCCACGATGGTCTCGCGAAGGCACTCCTGATGGATCTCATACCGATAAACAAGCTCAGTTCAAAAATGTTGAAACTATGGATGAGGCTTTGCAAAAACTTATTGCCTCACAAGTTTATAAAGCTCTTCATGCCTTTGTTAGCCAATTACATGTTGTACCACCCACACCCACTCCCAATAACAATACTTTGGAGAACCCTCGTTCCGGGCTCTTTAATTCAGGTAGCGGAGGAACCCCCAGCTAATTTAGTTAATTTAGTTAATTCAGATTTGCAAAATTTAGTACTAACCTTGCAGAAATAGCTTAAGGAGCAAAGTGATCGTATAGAGCAAATACCTGGGGTGCCACCCGTGATCAAAGGTATAGATATGGACAAATATTCTCAACAGCCCTGGAAGCCAAGTGCTGCTCCCCTTCCAATCCCAAAGAAATTCAAAATGCCTGATATACCAAAATACGATGGGACAACAGACCCACGAGATCACGTGACTACATTCACAACGGGCGTAAAAGGCAACGATTTGACAAAGCAGGAGATCGAATCAGTATTAATCAAGAAATTTGGTGAAACACTCACCAAAGATGCACCAACTTGGTATTCTCTTTTACCCAAAAATTCTATAAATTCTTTTGCTGAGCTTGCAGATTCTTTCATCAAAGCACACTCGGGAGCTCAAAAGGTCGAAAAAAGAATGGAGGATATTTTCAAAATCAAACAGGGGAACTCAAAATTGCTTAGGGAGTTTGTGGATAGGTTCCAGCATAAAAGAATGACACTGCCACGTGTACCTGACAACTGGGCAGCTATAGCTTTCACAAGTAATTTGAATGAAAAAAGCTCGGAAGCTACAAGAAAACTCAAATAAAGCCTTCGAGAATTCCCAGCTACGACGTGGAATGATGTTTATTACAGGTATAGCACAAAGTTGAGGATTGAGGAAGATATTGTTCCACATTTTCAAAAAGAAGAAAAGGTAAGTTCCAGACGTGCAGAGACCGAAAAAAGATCCGATAAAATTAGTTACGAGCCTTAAATGGGACCTACGGGAAGAGACTCACAATCAAAATAGGACAATCGAAGGTACGATCACAGATCAAAGAATAAAGAGTCAGGCTCATCCTCAAGATTTGGGAACGACCGAAGCACATGTGAGCCACGAGATGATGATAGAAGCCTGAAGGCAAGGTTTGGCGGTTATAATTTCAATGTGAGCACTTTTGAACTCGTGGCTATTTTAAAAATCATGGGAGATAAGGTGCGGTGGCCAAAAAAGATACGATCAAATCCAAACAGACAAAACCCTGATCATTGGTGCGAATTTCATAACGATCACGGGCACAAAACAGCTGATTGCAGGTTTTTGCAGAGTGAAGTTGATCATTTGTTAAAATAGGGGTATCTCACCAAGTTATTCAGTGAGAAAGGTAAATAGGAATATATGAAGAACAGGCAGGAGCCTCCAAAACCACCTTCACCCAAAATAATTGTTAACGTTACAAGTGGAGCTGAAGATATCAATGGTGTATCATATACTGCAGCTAATAAGGTTTCTAAAGTAACAATTACTCACGGGAAGTGGCTGCGACATGTATTGGAGGAATAAAATATTACATTCGATGATGCAGATACCGAGGGTCAATTAACTCCACATAACAACGCACTGGTAATATATTTACTTGTATATGACACTAACGTGAAATGAGTTTTGATTGATCAAGGTAGTTTTGTGAACATTATTTTGATACGAGTACTACGCGAGATGCAAGCAGAAGAAAAAATTTGTTCCAAAAGCGCATACTTTGTCAGGATTTGACAACTCCAATGTTGTGACAAAATGGGAGGTGATACTTACTACATTCGCAGAAGGCGTTGTCAAAGATACAAAATTTCAGGTAGTGGATATGGAAATGGCTTATAACATGATTCTTGGGAGGCCATGGATCTATGTCATGGATGTTGTTCCATCAACCTTGCATCAAGTCATTAAATTTCCATCACCATGGAGAATATGTCAAATCAGGGGTGATCAACAAACATCCAGGAGCATCAACTCCATAGCAGATTCAAGTGATAAGGGTGAAGAAAAATAGCAATTACAGAATTTAGTTGAGGATAACATGGCGTCAACCTCAACTGAACAAGGTCAAATAGATGTGGATTCAAGGCCTGATACCATTCAAGAACTAGAAGAAAACGAGAACATCAAAACGATGATAGAAGAGCTGGAGGCTGTGGTTTTGTTTATACACTAGGCTGAGAGAAAAGTGTATATATGAGCCAATCTCAACCCGGATATGAAGCGTAAGTTGATTGAATTTTTAAATGATAATGCAGATTGTTTTGCTTGGACCTATTCTGATATGATAGGTATACCCCCGGAGGTAATGACTCACAAGTTAAATGAGGACCCATCTCATCTATCTGTCAAACAAAAGAAAAGAAAGCAGGGCACTTTCAAAAATCAGGTGATTTTGTTAAAAAATGGATCTATTCGCGAGGTGAAGTATCCTGATTGGCTAGCTAATACTATTGTGGTACCTAAAAAGAATGGTAAATGGCGAGTTTGTGTAGACTATACAGATCTTAACAATGTCCTAAAGACTTTTTTCCATTACCTTATATAGATCAACTAATTGATGCCACTGCAGGGCATGAATTGTTAAGTTTTTTAGATGCATATTCAGGTTATAATCAATTGAGATGGATCCAGCAGATGAAGAAAAAACTTCATTTATAACAGACAGAGGGACTTACTGTTATAAAGTAATGCCTTTTGGACTAAAAAATGCAGGTGCAATATATCAGAGACTGGTAACCAAAATGATCCAAGAACATTTGGGAAAAACCATGGAGGTTTATATAGATGATATGCTTGTCAAAACCCAGCTTTCTGGGGATCATATATCACATTTGTCTGAAACGTTTAAAATTCTGCGAAAATATAATATGAAGTTAAATCCTGAAAAATATGCATTTGGTGTTGCATCAGGTACGTTCTTAGATTTTCTTATTTCTAACCATGGTATTGAAGTAAATCCTACACAGATTAAGGCCATTGAAGAAATCCCTGATATACTTTCAAACAAGAAAGAAGTTCAAAGATTAACAGGGAGAATCGCAGCCTTGGGAAGATTCATTTCTAAATCATCTGAGAAATGATTTAAATTCTTCTCAGCCCTTAAGAAGCAGGACCATTTTGAATGGAATGAAGAGTGTCAACAAGCACTCAGGAATTTGAAAACATACTTATCAAATCCACCTTTGCTAGCAAAACCAAAGGTTGGGGAGAGACTTCTCATTTACCTTGCTGTTTCAGAAGTAAAGGTAAGCGCCGTTTTGGTTCGAGAAGAACAAGGTAAACAATCCCTTATCTATTATGTTAGTAAATCTTTGTTAGATGTGGAGACATGGTATCCTCGGTTAGAAAAATTTGCATTTGCATTAATCATGACATCTAGGAAGTTAAGACCTTACTTTCAGTGTCATCCTATTGCTGCAGTAACTGCTTACCCTTTGCAAAATATATCACATAAGCATGAGTTATCAGGTAGGTTGGCCAAGTGGGCTATAGAGTTGAGTGAATATGAAATCACATACCAACCTAGAACTGCTATAAAATTATAAGTATTAGCCGATTTCGTGGTTGATTTTAGCCAGGGGATGCAATTAGAAGCAGAAAAAGAACTGCAAGTTTTTAATGGTGCTAACCCAGGAACTTGGACTTTATTCACTGACAGCACATCTAATGTAAAAGGTGCAGGTTTAGGGGTTGTCCTTGTACCACCTACGGGTGAAACTATTAGACAAGCTATTATATGATATTCCATAACTAACAATGAAGCGGAGTATGAAGCTATGATCGCAGGACTAGAATTGGCACGAGAACTTGGCATAAATTAGATTATAATCAAAAGTGATTCACAACTCGTGGTCAATCAGATGCTGGGGACTTATACAGCTAGGGAGACAAGGATGCAACAGTATTTAGAAAAGGTACAGGAATTGATAAAGCAATTTCAAACCTGAAAGTCATACAAGTAGCAAGGGATGAAAATGTTGAAGCAGACCCCTAGCTAATCTCGCATCTGCATCTGATGTGGCAAGTAATGCAAACGCCTCAATTATACACTTATTTCACTCAGTTCTCGATTCTGATAAGAATGAGGTAAACTTTAATAATTTAACTTGGGATTTGAGAAATGAGATTGTTGCTTTTTTGCAGTATGGCACCGCCCCTGATGATAAGAAAAAAGCTCATGCGCTTCGAAAAAAACTGCTCGGTACTGCTTAAAGCAAGGTAACTTATATCGTAAAATGTTCGGTGGTCCCTTAGCAAAATGCCTCGGACCTTCACAAACGGAGTATGTTATGAGAGAAATACATGAGGGGCATTGCAGGAATCACGTAGGAGGAAGGTCATTGATAAAAACCTTAATTAGGGCAGGTTACTACTGGCCTAAAATGGATGAAAAAGTAGAAAGTTTCATGGCTAAATGTGATAAATGCCAGAATACGGGAACAATATACATAGACCTGCAGAGTTATTACATCCGTTCATCGCACCATGGCCATTTATGAAATGGGGAATCGATATAGTAGGACCATTACCACAAGCAAAAGGACTGGTAAAGTTTCTGCTCGTACTTACTGTTTAACCAAAAATTAGATTTTAGGTCAAAGCTTGAATTTAGAAGAACACGGGTTACCAATAATCGGAAAAGAGTATAAAGAAAGAAATTTAAGAATAATAATAAGATATGAAAGCTAGTAAATCAGAGTATATTTCAACAGTGCCCTTGTCTCCTTCAACTGATTACATATGTCCCTTTTATAGGCTCCTTTGGGAATGTCCGTTATGCCTAAATCATAATAAGGCTATAATGAGTAATTAATGACATTGAATGCTACGTTAAATAATCATACATTAAATGTATATATTCTTTAATGGACTCGGCATTTAATACTCATTAAATGTCGTATCCGCACCCTTTTCTATAGCCAGGTTCATTCTTTCCATTGCTCGGATGTAAATAAACATATACAGGTACGGGTGCTGATACTCTTATCCCGTTCCTCTTCCTTTTTCCTTACTTGTGCCTGCTTTGCAATTCTTGAATCGTAGCTAACTATAATTCATTGACCATCCCACGTGTCATGACATGTCACCGTATATACAAATACGATTTTCCCCAATACAGATAGTCCCCCCACTTTGCATTTATTCATCAGTTTGAATATTTAGGAAATGGAATTCATTAAAGGAGAATTTTCATCACCATTAATGCTCTGACAGAGTTGACGCTTTAATTGCCACTTCCATTTAATGCATTAGACACGTGTCTTTCTCTTATTGGTTCCACAGTTTTGCACCACTTTCTCGGGCTTTCTTTTCGGCTTCATTGTTCACGAAGTGTCAGTTATCATTATTATGGTTCTTCCATAATCATACTTTTTCCTTTTGCCGGTTACCCATTAGTATAAATATAACTTCTCTACTTGTCGTGTTCCACATAAAGCGTACCATACACTCTAATCCTTCAAAAACCTTCTTATTCTTTTCCGCTTCACTTCAACCTTCTCTGTCATGGCTTCACCAAACCCTAACCCTAGGAGAACCCCCATTCTAGATAGCTTCCCCAATGCTCCGGTTAGACATAGAAGGGGGGTAGACTCCGTATCCTAGGATCTACTCGTGGTGGTAGTACGTCCACTCCTTCGTCTAGCTCTGGTCCTTCTTCTGGGATTAGATGTTCACACTCTCAGAGGAGTTCTTCTAGAAACAAAGAATCCTCTGAGCCACTTCGTGAGCCTCTAGTTGAGGAAATAGTCCCCTCTGAAATTTCTTTTCATCATGATAGAGAGTCCCTTAAGACTCAAGTTGCCTCTTAAATCGTGCTGATTCTTTCCCTACTCAAATCACAAATATTTTAGCTCCCATTGTTTGTAAGGATTGTCATTGGTGTGACGATTTTCCAATCATCATTCCAAACCCAAATCAAAGGATCACATCTTACTTAATCAGATTCTCTTTGGTTTACACATATCTCTTTACCCTAGGGTTTAAACCGGCCATCGACCCGGTCATCTTACACTTTGTCATTTTTTTTACATATGTTTAGGTCAAATTGGCCTGATTGTTTGGAGGTCTATTGCCTGCTTAAGACACCTCTCTAACATGGCAAATATTGAATTTACTTTTCCCTACCTAATTCACCTTTATTCCCCTAGGCTTTTCTGCAACGACGTATTTACCCTTGCAGCCAGGAGCAAGAGGGTTTTAGTGAGCCCCGAGGATGATAAAGATCGTAGCTACTATGCCCGGTTTATTATTGCCCCCACTGCTGGTTTAGTGGGTGAAAATAACATTCCCTTCCCAGAGAAGTGGAACTTTGCACGTAAGTATTACATCTTCCTCATGCCTTTTTTCTTTTGAAGCTTACTTACTTTTCCTAATATTACTTCTTTTTTTCGGCAACCATGGGTATTGTGGAGTCTGTGCCCAACTTCTGTGGTTAGGTAGAAAAATTGCTAAAGACTATCCCAATGGAGGGTAGGTCATGGAAAACTCTTTCTAACCGTTACGGTTGGAAAGTAAAAACTCATGGTAAGGGTTTCTATTTTTTCACCTCATCTTCATATAAATATTTTCGTTGTTCTAACTTTTATCCTTCTTTTTATTAGGATTTGCTATTCGATGACTTACTGCAGAGGCCGTCATGGCGTCTCGTGACTCTTTAGGTACTCATACTTCTCCAGCCCAAGATATATTCTTGGGCTCTGTAAAAAGAAAGACTGTTGAAGAAGATGATTCAGAGGAGGAAGACGAGGGCTCTTTGGTATCAAGACCACAAGCCAGGAGACGTATCATTTCTGAAGACGTGGCTGAAATCTCCCCTCATCTATCGCTTACCGAGCCTGTTATTACTCCTGTTATCATCCCTGATGATGATGTTTCTCCTCACAACACTCGTGAGTCAATAGATCAACTTTTTGCTAGTGGTTTTGGTAGTGGAGCCTTAGGACCTGTTCTAGATGAACTTGCTTTGTCTTCTTTTTCATCTTTTGTACCTGTGATTACTTCTTTACCTTCATCAACTATTGTTTCTGCCCCTTTCTCCACTGTTTTTACTCCTTCTACCGCTCCTCCTTCAGCGATTCCTCCCCCCATTGTTCACCATACGGAGGTGGGCTCTTCAAGTAGGGGTTCAGCTATAAGGAGAGTAACTATTGAGATTCCTGCCAATAACAGCCTTTTGAGGAAGTCCGGCCAAGCTGATACTTGGCTCGAGCCTTTGATTGGACCCATTGAGAAAGCTAAACTTGAAAGCCATAGTAACCTGACCCTCATGACTGATATAGTGCATGCTACTCTAAAGGTATTTTCCTTCCCTTTATTTTATAAAAACTTCCGACTTTGAAATTTTGGCCTCTCCTTTTTTTTGTTTATGTAGGCCAATCTGATTGGTACTGAGCTAATGAACCGAATCTCCCTCTTGGAGAAGTTGGCACGTGATTTGGAGAAGGCTGCCCATGATGCTGAAGAGGCTGCTCGTAGTGCAGAAGAGGTTGCTTGTGGCTCTCAGTTGGAGGCAAACAACTGGAAGGACCAGTTTGAAGGTGCCCAAATCGATATGGAGGATCTACAGGACAGAAAAAATACCTTAGAACAGCAAGTTCAAGCATTAACCTCAGAGCTGGCGGTGATTAAGTTTTCCTCAAGCCAAGATGAGAAGGAAAAAGAACGTCTAGAATCCTCCTTTTCAGAGCAGTTATCCAAGGCCAACGAGAAAAATAGGGCTCTAAAGGCTTTGTTGGTTCAGAAAGAAGTTTATGCTGGGGAGCTTGTACAAAAACTTTCACAGTCACAACAGAAACTTTGAGTTTCTATGGACAAGGTACGTGCCTTAGAGAGCTCCCATGTTACCCTTCAATCATCTTATAGTTCTGTTTTAGCTGAGAACGAAGAACTTAAGAATGAAGTCGTTACTTGGGAGAAAGATTATGAACTTCTTGAAGGGAAAGCCGATATTGAGGTAAGTTGGGCTTTCTTAAATTCTCATCATGACACCTTAGTGTAAATGAGCCAAAAAGGTTTCAACCTAGAATTAGAATTAGCCAAGGTAAATGAGACCATTAAACGAGCTCAACAACCACAAGATTTCTCATCTCCCGAAGTTGAAGTTCCCGTGATTGAAACTTCTTTGGCTGAAACTTCCACAGTTGAAGTCCCTGTGACTGTTGAAATTTCCACGGGTGTCCCACCTTCTTCAAGCTCAACCGTGCCTCTTGTTGCAAGTCAAGTTGAGACCTCATTTGTTGATGCTCCAACCGCAGTGATTGAAGATCAATTCTCATCTGTTGACGATGTTGTTCCAGTTGAGCCCGCTGATGATCCCTCTTCAGTTCTTTCTCCTTAGTGAAAAGATTTACATTTGCTTTAAATTCCCTTTTTGCAGGTACCTATTTGGAAAACTATGTTTAAAGTCCTTGGATTCTTGTGATAATTTTTGTAATCAAACTTTGGTTATCAGTTAATGGTTGATTTTAAAAGTACAAGTCCCCAAGTCTTGTTATGGGGTATATTGTATGAGTAGTTTGACGACTAAGTTTATACTTAGTCTTTAGTTTTAAGTATTAAGAAGTTCTTATTATCATTAAACTTCCATCTGTTCTATTCTTGCCTTTTATTTTCAAGGACTTAAAGAATAGTTTGCATTTTTGTTCTTTGAAAATGCTTCAGTTAATCTCATGACTAAATAACATGAGTTTTATAAAAGAGGGCCCTTTTATATTTCGACACTTAATGAAGAAGACATCTCAACTTCATAATGGTGTCATCATACGATAAAAGAGATGGGAACACATATGTTTCTCTGAAATAACTTTGATAAGTTTTGAATAATACTTTACATGTATTTGAATTACATCTATAACTTTTTCGTAACTATTTTTCTTGTAACAAATTTTTACAAAAGAAGAACAATAGATACAGGGTTTTTCCTTGTAGCCTGTTTTAGTACATAGTCTTTAGCCTAACCATTTTGAGATGTATTGGATTCCCTTTGTTCCAAAACATAGGAAGGGTTTGAGAGATAACTCCATTGTTCTCATGGGAAAGAATACTATGATCGATGCCATGACTTCGTAACTTTCACTTCGCACTTGACTCTTCTAGGCTTGATTTTTCCTCAATCTTCTTTGCCTTTTTATATACGTGACTGTGTATACTATGTAGTCCCCCAAGTGTTTGATTGTTGAAGTATGAAGCCTCGAGCACTTGATAGTCTCTTTCACTTGGTCCGTTTCCTGGAAAGGAAATACATACGGGACTCGGGGATACGATTATAGATGAATACTGCTTAACCCGTTTATATTACTATCACAATAATTGTAACCTTGGGTTAGGAATTTTAATTTATCCCATTTTGCCTTACAGGTCGTGACTCATCATTTAGTACGGGTTAGCGTTTTTCCTATCATCTAAAATCGTTAGTAAGATTTTAACAATTCAAAAAAAAATTTAACATGGTGATACCTGACCGTGGGTTTGTCCTTAGAAGTAGTATCTCTTCAAATGAACAGCATTCCAATGTGAAGGAAGCACTTTCCCGTCCATTGTTTCCAATTCATATGCCCCTTTTCCTGCAATATCACGAGCTCTGTAGGGTCCTTCCCAGGTCGGGCTTAATTTACCTGTGTTGGCTGCCTTTGTAGATTGAAAAACCTTTTTAAGCACGAAGTCCCCAATTTTGAAGTATCTCAGGCAAGCTTTCCTGTTGTAATATCGTTCGATCACTTGTTTTTGTGCTGCCATTCTTATTAACGCGGCTTCTCTCCTGCCTTCCGATAAATCCAAATTGACTCGTATCTCTTAATCCTTAGACTCTTGTGTTGCTTGTGAGAATCATGTGCTTGGTTCTCCTATTTCAACCTGGATTAATGCCTCAGCTCCATAAACCAAAGAAAAGGGTGTTTCTCCTGTGCTCGTTTTTGTTGTTGTGCGATATGCCTATAAAACTCCGGGTAACACTTCAGACCAGTTACCCTTTGACTCCTCTAATCGTTTATTTTAAATTGTTGATTATGACTTTGTTTGTTGATTCTGCTTGCCCATTTCCCACTGGATGATACGGTGTAGACGTAATCCTCTTAATTTGCCAACTATCAAAAAACTTTGTGACTTGAGCTCCGCTAAATTGAGGACCATTGTCACATACAATTTCTTTTGGTACTCCAAATTGACAGATGATATTTCACCAAATGAAATCTTTAACCTCCTTTTCTTGTACCTATTTAAATGGTCCTGCCTTCGCTCATTTAGTGAAATAATCAGTAAGTACGAGCAGAAACTTTACCTATCCTTTCGCTTGAGGTAACAGTCCTACTATATCCATCCCCCATTTCATAAATGGCCATGGTACAATGACTGGATGCAATAATTCTGCCGATCTGTGCATATTGTTGCCATATCTCTGGCATTTATCACATTTAACCATTAAACTATCCGTTTCTTCTTCCATTTTGGGCCAATAGTACCCTGCTCGAATCAAGGTTCTCACCCGTGATCTTCCTCCTGCGTGATTCCCACAATGTCCCTCATGTATTTCTCTCAGTACATACTCCATTTGCGAAGATCCAAGGCATCTTGCTAAGGGGCCACCGAACATTTTTCGGTATAAATTACCTTACTTTAAACATTACCGAGCAGCCTTCTTTCGCAGCGCATAGGCTTTTTTCTTATCATCAGGGACAGTACCATGCTGTAAAAAAGCAACAATTTCGTTCTTTCAATCCCAAGTTAAATTATTAAAATTTACCTCATTTTTATCAGGTTTGAGAACTAAGTGGAATAAATGTATAACCGAGGCGTTTCAATCATTTGCTACATCTGTCGTGGATGCGAGGTTGGCCAAGGCATCTGCCTCAACATTTTCATCCCTTGGTACTTGTATGACCTTCCAAGTTTGGAATTGTTTTATTAGTTCCCATACCTTTTCCAAGTACTGTTGCATCCTTGCTTCCCTGGCCGTGTAAGTCCCCAGCATTTGATTAACCATGAGTGTGAATCACTTTTGATCACTACTTGATTTATACCAAGTTTTCGTGCCAATTCTAGACCTGCAATCACAGCTTCATACTCTGCTTCATTGTTAGTTATGAGTGACATTTGATAGTTTGTCTAATAGTTTCACCCGTAGGTGGTACTAAGACAATTCCTAAACCTGAACCTTTTATATTAGACGAGCCATTAGTGAATAAAGTCCACATACCTAGATTAGCCCCCATTAAGTATTTGTACTTCTTTTTCTGCTTCTAATTGCATCCCTTGGCTAAAATCAGCCACAAAATCGGCTAATACTTGGGATTTTATTGCTGCTGTAGGTAGGTACGTGATTTCATATTCACTTAGATCTATAGCCCATTTAGCCAATCTGGCCGATAATTCATTCTTATGCAATATATTGCGTAAAGGGTATGCAGTCACTACAACAATGGGATGACATTGAAAATATGGTCTTAACTTTCTAGATGCCATGATTAAAGCAAGTGCTAGTTTTTCCAATTGAGGATATCGTGTCTCTACATCTAACAAAGATTTTCTAACATAATAGATAGGGGATTGTTTACCTTGTTCTTCTCGAACTAAAACAACACTTACCGCAACTTCTGAAACAGCAAGGTAGATGAAAAGTCTCTCTCCAGCCTTTGGTTTTGCTAGCAAAGGTGGATTTGATAAGTATATTTTCAAATTCCTAAGTGCTTGTTGACACTCCTCATTCCACTCAAAATGATCCTGCTTTTTAAGGGCTGAGAAGAATTTAAAATATTTTTTCGATGATTTAGAAATAAATCTTCCCAAAGCTGCAATTCTTCCTGTTAGTCTTTGAACTTCTTTCTTGTTTGAAAGTATATCAGGAATTTTTTCAATAGCCTTATTCTATGCTGGATTCACTTCAATACCATGGTTAGAAACAAGAAAACCTAAAAACTTACCTGATGCCACACCAAATGCACATTTTTCTGGGTTCAGATTCAAAATATATTTTCGTAAAATTTTAAACTTTTCAGAAAGATGCGATATATGATCCTCTGAATGCTGAGTCTTAACTAACATATCATCTATATATACCTCCATGGTCTTACCCAAATTCTCTTGAAACATTTGAGTAACTAACCTCTAATACGTTGCACCTGCATTCTTAAGACCAAAGGGAATTACCTTATAACTGTAAGTCCCCCTGTCTGTTATGAAAGAAGTTTTTTCCTCATCCTTTGGATCCATTTTGATTTGATTATAGCCTGAATACACATCTAAGAAACTTAATAGCTCATGTCCTACAGTAGCATCAATTACTTGATCTATATGCGGTAAAGGAAAAGAATCTTTTGGACAGGATTTATTAAGGTCTGTATAATCTACATAGACTCACCACTTACCGTTCTTCTTTGGAACCAAAACAGTGTTAACTAACCAGTTAGGATATTTTATCTCACAAATTGAACCAATTTTTAGCAATTTGTGGACTTCTTCTTGAATCACCTGATTCTTGAAAGTTCCTTGCTTTCTTTTCTTTTGCTTGACTAGAGGGTATGATGGATCTTTATTTAATTTATGAGTCATGACCTCCGGGGGTATCCCTGTCATGTCAGAATGGGAACAAGCAAAACAATCTGCGTTAGATTTTAAAAATTCAATCAACTTACGTTTTACCTCTGGACTGAGATTGGCTCCTACGTACACTTTTCTCTCAGGCAATGTATAAATAAAATCACAGCCTCTAACTCTTCTATTATTGTTTTGATGTTCTTATTTTCCTCTGGTTCTTGAATGGCATCAGGTCTTGAATCCACGTCTGTTTGCCCTTGTTCAGTTAAGGGTGACGTCATGTTACCCCCACCTGAATTCTGTAATTGCTATTTGTCTTCTCCCTTAATAGTTGAATTTGCAACGGAATTGATGCTTCTAGATGTTTGTTGATCTCCTCTAATTTTGCATACTCCCTATGGAGATGGAAATTTAATAACTTGATGTAAGGTTGATGGTACAACTTTCATGTCATGGATCCAGGGCCTCCCAAGAATCATGTTGTAAGCCATTTCTATATCTACGACGTGAAATTTGGTATCTTTGACAACGCCTTCTGCAAATGTAGTAAGTATATCCTCTCCTTTTGTTACAACACTAAAGTTGTCGAATCCCAACAAAGTATGCGCTTTTGGAACCAATTTGTCTTCTGCATGCATATCGTGCAATACTCGTATCAAAATAATGCTTAGAGAACTACCTGGATCAATCAAAACTCATTTCACGTTAGTGTCATGTACAAGTAAAGGTATTACAAATGTGTCGTTATGTGGAAATAATACGCCATCTGTATCTGCATCATCAAAGGTAATACTTTCTTCCTCCAAGACTTGTCGTGCCCATTTCCCATGAGTGATTGTTATCTTGGAGATCTTATTAGATGAAATATATTATATGCCATTGATATCTTCACCCCCACTTATAACATTGATGGTTCTTTTGGGCGAGGGTGGTTTTGGAGGCTCTTGCATGTTCTTCATGTATGCCTGTTTACCTTTTTCACTGAATAGCTCAGTGAATACCTTTGTTTCAACAAATGATCCACCTCACCTTGTAAAAATCTGCAATCCGCTATTTTATGCCCGTGGTCATTATGGAATTCACACCAATGATCAGGGTTTCGTCTGTTTGGATTTGATCGCATCTCCTTTGTCCATTGTACCTTATCTCCCATGCTTCTTAAAATAGCTATGAGTTCGGAGGTGCTTACGTTGACATGGTAACCACAAAACCTTGCCTTTAGGCAGCATCTCGTGACCCGCGTATGTTCTGATCGTTCCCAAATCTTGAAGTCGAGCCTGATTCTTTATTCCTAGACCTTTGATCATACCTCTGATTGTCTTGCTTCGATCGTGAATCTCTTCCCATAGGTCCCATATATGACTCGTACCTATTTTTACCAGATCGTTTTTTATTTTCTACACGCTTTGAGCTTAATTTTTTTCTATTTTATGTCATAAAATAATATCTTCTTCAATCCTCATCTTTGTACTGCATCTGTTGTAGACATCATTCCACGTCATTGTTGGAAATTCTCGAAGGCTTTCATTGAGTCGCCTCATAGCTTCTAAACTTTTCTCATTCAAATTGCTGGCAAAAGCTATGGCCACCCAATTATCAAGTACTCGTGGCAACGTCATTCTTTCCCGTTGAAATATGTCCACGAATTCTCTAAGCAACTCCGAATCTCCTAGCTTGATTTTGAAGATGTCCTCCATTTTCTTTCAACTTTTTGAGCTCCCAAGCGCGCTTTAATAAATAAATCTTCAAGCTCAGCAAAATAATTTATAGAATTTTCAGGAAAAGAGAATACCATGTTAGTGCCCCTTTAGTGAGTGTTTCACCGAATTTTTTGACCAAGACTGATTCAATCTCCTGCTTAGTCAAATCATTGCCCTTGACACCTGTTGTAAATGCATGACGTGATCTCATGGGTCTGTTGTCCCATCATACTTCAGAATATTAGGCATCTTGAACTTCTTTGGAATTGGGAGAGGGGCGCACTTGGATTCCAGGGCTGTTGAGAATATTTATCTATATCTACTCCCTTGATCACGGGCGGTACTCCGGGTATTTGTTCTATGCGGTCATTTTGCTCCTTAAGCTGTTTCTGCAAAGTTAGTACTAAATTTTGTAAATCAGAATTAACTGGATTACCTGGATCTCCCTCCTGTGTTTCACTAGGGGTTCCACCGCTGCCTGAATTAACCAGTCCAGAACGAGGATTCTCCAAAGTATTGTTATTTGGAGTAGGTGTGGGTGGAGCAGCAGGTAATTGACTAAAAAAGCTTGCAGAACTTTGTTGACCTGAGTAGCGATAATTTTTTGTAAAGCATCATCCATATCTTGAACATTCTCAAATTGAACTTGTTCTTCTGTGTGAGACCCTTCAGGAGTTCCTTCACGAGATCGTCGTGGTGAACCTTGTGGAGAAGGAACTATTGCATTATTATCTTGCAAATCTCCCTAAAGTTGTTGGTTCAGTTGATTTTCTTGGTTTCCTTGGATGTTGTCATTGTTGTTCGACATAATTGACACAGCAAAGAAAATCAAGTTGAGATATAATTAATTATCAGATTCCCGGTAAAAAAACCAATTTGTTTAACCAAAAATTAGATTTTAGGCCAAAGCTTGAATTTAGAAGAGCACGGGTTACTGATAATCAGAAAAGAGTATAAAGAAAGAAATTTGAGAATAATAATAATATATGAAAGCTAATAAATCATAGTATATTTCAATAGTGCCCCTGTCTCCTTCAATTGATTACGTATCTCCTTTTTATAGGCTCCTTTGGAATGTCTGTTATGCCTAAATCATAATGAGGCTATAATGAGTAATTAATGACATTGAATGTTACGTTACATAATCATTACATTAAATGTATATATTCTTTAATGGACTCGCCATTTAATACTCATTAAATGTCGTATCCGCACTCTTTTCTATAGCCAGGTTCATTCTTTCCATTGCTCGGATGTAAATAAACTTAGACAGGTACGGGTGTTGATACTCTTATCCCCGTGCCTCTTACTTTCTCCTTACTCGTGCCTACTTTGTAATTCTTGAATCGTAGCTAACTATAATCCATTGACCATCCCACGTGTCATGACATGTCACCATATATACAAATACAATTTTCCCCAATACACTTACTGATTATTTTACTAAATAGGCGGAGGCAGGAGCATTTAAACAGGTGCGACAAAAGGAAGTCAAAGATTTCATTTGGAAAAATATCATATGCCGATTCGGTGTACCAAAGAAAATCGTATGTGATAATGGCCATCAATTTATTGGAGCTCAAATCACGGAGTTTTTTCAGAGTTGGCAAATTAAAAGGATCACATCTACACCTTATCATCCGGTAGGTAATGGGAAAGCATAATCAACAAATAAGGTTATTATAAATAATTTAAAGAAGCGATTAAAAGAATTAAAAGGTAACTGGCCAGAAGTGTTACCCGGAGTTTTTTGGGCATATCACACAATTGCTAAAACGAGCACAGGAGAAACACACTTTTCATTGGTTTTCGGAGTTGACGCTTTGATTCCAGTTGAGATAGGAGAACCAACCACACGGTTCACACAAGTGACACAAGGATCGAATGATGAGGAGATGCGGGTCAATCTGGATTTACTGGAAGGCAGGAGAGAAGCTGCATTAATAAGAATGGCAGCACAAAAACAAGTCATAGAACGATATTACAATGGGAAAGCACGCCTCAGATTCTTCAAAGTTGGGGACTTCGTGCTTAAAAAGATTTTTCAATCTACAAAGGCAACCAATGCGGGTAAATTAAGTCCAACTTAGAAAGGACCCTATAGAGTTCGAGATATTACACGAAAGGGAGCATATGAATTGGAGACAATGGATGGCAAAATACTACCTTCGCATTGGAATGCTGTTCATTTGAAGAGATATTACTTCTAAGGAATACCTACGGTCAGGTATCACCATTTTGCATTTTATTTCTTTTATTGTTAAAATTTTACTAACGATTTTAGATGATAGGCAAAAAGCTAGCCCGTACTAAATGATGAGTCATGACCTGTAAGGCACACAGAATAACCTAAAATTCCTGGCCTACGGTCACAATTATTATGATAGAAATTTAAATAGGTTAAGTAGTCTTCATCTATAATCGCACCTCCGAGTCCCGTATGTTTTTTCTTTCAGGAAAAGGACCAAATGAGAAAAACTATCATGTGCTCTAGGCTTCATACTTCAACACTCAAACACTTGGGGGACTACATAATATACACAAGTATATATAAAGAAGACATAAAAGATTGAAGAAAAATCAAGCCGTAAAAAGTCAAGTGCAGAGTAAAAGTCACACGAAATCACGAGCCAAGGCTAAAGAAAACCTTACTGTAGTTAGGGTAAAAGCTATGTACTAGAGCAAATTATAAAGAAAGACCTTGCATTTATTATTCTAAAACGGGTTATAAAGAAAAACCTCATGCTTATTATTTTTTCCTAAAAAACTGTTACAAGGAAAAACAGTTACGAGAAAGTTATAGATGTAATTCAAATACATATAAGATATTATTCAAAACTTGTCAAGGTTTAAAATAAAAACTTGTCAATGTTATTTTAAAGAAACATGTGTGTTCCTATTTCTTTTATCGTATGATAACACCATTATGAAGTCGAGACGTCTTCTTCATTAAGTGTCAAAATATAAAAGGTCCCTCTTTTATAAAACTCATGTTTAAAACGATTAGTCATGAGATTAACAAAAGCATTTTTAAAGAACAAAAATTGCAAACTATTCTATAAGTCCCTAAAAATAAAGGCAAGAATAGAATAAACAGAAGTCTAAGATAATAACATAAAAAAAACTTCTTAAATACTTGAGACTAAGTACTAAGATAGTCATAAAACTACGAGATTATTTATACAGATTGCCCTATAAAAGACTTGGGGACTTGCATTCCAAAAATAAACCCTCAGATGAAGCCAAGGGTTTCTAACACAACTTTCCAAAGAGATACCTGCAAAAAAAAAGGAATTAAAGATAATTTTTTCACTGAGAAGATGTGGGAACTAAAGAAGGTGCATCAACAGCAACGGGATCAACTTGGACAGGAGCATCAACGGTTGCGAGTTAATCTTGATTCACAGCAACAAGCTCAACTTGAGCAAGGGCATTAGTAGATGTGGTTTCAACTTGGCTTGTGGCAGTAGGTTCGATTGGGCTTGAAGAAGATGTGATACCCATATGAGCTTCAACCACGGGAGCTTCAATCACGGGTGAAGGAAAGTCATGCGGTTGGTGAGCTTGTTCAATGGTTTCATTGACCTTAGCTAATTCTGTCTCCATGTCGAAGTTTTCTAGGCCAACTTCAAGTAGGGTGTCACAATGTGAATTCAAAAAATCCCAACTCACCTTAACATCAAATTTTTCCTCATGGATCTCATAATCATTTTCCCAAATAGCAACCTCATTCTTGAGCTCTTCATTTTCGGCCAAGGCAGAATTATAAGAAGCTTGAAGGGAAGCATGAGAGCTCTCTAAAACGCGTACCTTATTAGCAGAGACTCGAAGGTCTTCTTGTGTTTGAGTTAAGTTTTGCACAAGTTCTCCAGCGTAAACTTCTTTTTGATCCAGCTGAACCTTCAATGCCCTATTCTCCTCGCTAGCCTTAGATAGCTATTCTGAAAAGGAGGATTCAAGGCATTCTTTTTCTTTCTCAGCTTGGCTCGAGGAAGCCTTGATAACCGCTAGCTATGAAGTTAATGCTCGTACTTGGTGTTCTAAGGTACTCCCACTCTCTTGTAGACCCTTCACATTAATTTGAGCACTGTCAAATTGTTCCTTCCAATTGTTTGCTTCCAACTGAGCATCACGAGCAGCCTTCTCCGAATCACATGCTACTTTCTCCAAGAGGTAGATTCTATTCATCAGCTCAGTGGCAATAAGATTAGCCTAAGGAAAAAGGAAAGAAAATAAGAATCCCGGAGATAGAAATTTTTACAAAGAAGAGAAAGAAATAAAATACCTTCAAAGTGGTATGCACTATGCGTTCATTAAAGTCAGGCTGCTATGGCTTTCCAGTTTTGCCTTCTCGATGGGGCCAATTAAAGGCTCGAGCCAAATATCAGCTTGACTTGACTTTCTCAAGAGGCTATTGTTAGCAGGAACTTCAATAGTTTTGCTCCTCATAGTAGTACTTCTACTCGAAGAACCCACCTCCGTATGGTGAACGATAGGTGGGGGAATTGTCAAAGGAGGAGCAGTGGAAGGAGTAAAAATAGTAGAAGAAGGAACAGAAACGGATGGTGCAGGTAAGGAAGCAATCACAGGTATGGGGGATGAAAAGGAAGATAAGGGAAGTTCATCTAGAACATGCCCTAAATTTCCACTACCAAAACCACTATCAAAAACTTGATCAATTGACTCACAGGTGTCATGAGGAGTGACGTCATCATCAGGAATAATAACTGGGATAATAACAAGCTCAGTAAGAGAAAGATGAGGGGAAACTTCAGCTTCGTCATCAAAGAAGATACGTCTTCTAGCTCGAGGTCTCGTCACCAAGGAGCCACCTTCATCTTCTTCTTCTGAGTCTTCTTCTTCAGTAGCTTTTCTTTTTGAAGAAGAACCCGAGGCTATTTCTTGGGTTAAAGAGGTATGAGTACCCAAAGAGTTATGAGAGGCCATAACTGCCTCAGTAGTAACTTCTTGAATAGCAAATGCTGATAAAAAGAAGGATAAAAAGTTAGAACAATAAAAGAAAATATTTTATATACATGAAAGATGAAATAGAAACTCTTACCATGAGTCTTTACTTTCCAACCGTAACGGTTGGAAAGGTTTTTCCATGACCTACCCTTATTGGGGAGGTCCTCAACAATCTTTCTACCCAACCACGGAAGTTGGGAACATTCTCCACAGCACCCACGGTTGCTGAGAAAAGAAAAGAAGCGACATTAGAGAAATTAATAAGCTAAAGAAAAAGGCACGAGAAAGATATACCACTTACGTGCAAAGTTCCACTTCTCAGGGAAGGGAAAGTTATTTTCACCCACTAAACCAATAGTGGGGGCAGCAACAAACTGAGCATACCAGCCACGGTCTTTATCATCTTCGGGGCTCACTAAAACCCTCTTGCTCCTGGCTGCTAGGGTAAAAATGCCATTGCGAAAACGCCTATGGGAGTAGAGGTGAATTAGGTGGGGGGAAAGTAAAGCCAACATCTACCATGTTAGCGAGGTTCCTCAAGCAGGAGACAGCCCTCTAAACAATTGGACCAATTTGACCCAAACAAACATTGAAAAAATGGCAAAAATCTATAATGACTAGGTCAATGGCTGGTTTAAACCCTAGAGTGAAAGGGTATGTATAAACAAAGGAGAATCCTATCATGTAGGAAGTGATCCTCTAATTTGGATTGGGAATGATAATTGGAAAATCATCACTCCAGTGACAATCTTTACGAACTATAGGAGTTAAAACTTCTGTGATTTGAGTGGGAAAAGCATCAGCACGATCTAAAGTGGCAAGTTGAGTCCTGAGAGATTCTCTATCATGGTAAAAAGATAGTTCTGTTGGGACTATCTCTTCAACTAGAGGCTCACATAAGGGCTTAGGGGGTTCTTTGTTCCTAGAAGAAGACCTTTGAGAAAGGGAACCTCTAGTCCTAGAAGAGGGACCAGAATTAGGAGAAGGTGTGGATGTGCTACTACCGTGAGCAGACCCCAAGCTACGAAGCCTACCACATCTTCTATGCCTAATGGGGTTGTCGATGCCCCCTTTTTCTTTTAAAGGCGAAATAGGGTTTACGATATTTGGGAGGGCAACTCGTTCCCTTTTGGGAATTGGCTTTTGGAGTTTGAAGAGTCGCCACCTAATGATTAAGTGCATTAGGACATTAAGAAGAGTTTGAGTTTGAAGAACGAAAGTTTGGGTAAGGGCTAGAAATTATCTCGAGAGAAAGGTGTTAGGCACCCCTCAAGATCCACTAGCGTGGTTCCCGGCCATGTTATATTGTGACTTTACATAATCAGGTAAGCAATTAAGGGGGTTCAAATAGAAAGGGTTCACATACAATATTGCAAGTAAATGGAAACTTGAGAAAAGTACTGCGGGCAGAAATTTTATGAAATATTTAAATAATTCTACATAGAAATAAATGAAAGAAAGTAAGAGGGGAGGGGGCCCTAGGTTAACGATTAGTATGGATCACTTCAATGCAATACCCATCAATCACTCCTCAAAAGAGGGGTCACACGTGATATTAGCGCATTGGTCATCATCTCTATATTCTACCCTTCCCACCCGATTATTTAAAATGCATGGGTTGGTCACGATTGCCTATTGTGTGCTATTACCCGTCCAGTCCTATAAGTCCTGGAGGGTATTTAGGACCACTATTCCTACAAGGTAAGGACTAGGCTGAACCCTTAGGTTTAAAGGATAAAATGCTAAGTGACATACATAAAAAATAGGACCACACATAAGGGATCACACAAGGACAAATAAAGGCTCATAGATCCCTCCACAAGTGAGCACGTAATTAGCACGTCTCAAACACATTTAAGGTCTCAAATACGGGAGTGTAAAAAAAAGTAATGTTGAAGTTAAAATAGTAAGTTTCAAGAGGGCAATTAGTAGTGAAAGCAGAAAGTTCAGTTAAGACTAAGCGACTGGAAGAATGCTCGATTTTAAGAAATACAACTAAGGAAAGCAGTAAGATTTAGAAGTATACAACAGTTTAGAGTTTAGTAAAATATAGATAAAAATTGTTAAAACATGGTTTTTGAAAATAGAGTAGTGACATTGAAGATGCAGTAACTTAACGAGACGTAGGGAAAGTATTCAAAATAGCATGATTCTGGGCAGAAAGGGGTAACCCAGTGGTTTGAAAACATAATAGAACAAGCATCAGAAAATCAGTAAGAGCAAACAAATGCACAATTTCGAGATTTGTTTCAAGATAGGGCGAGAGTTTTAGTAAAACAAAATGAACTTCAGAGAGCCAAAACAAGAAAAAACAGAGTTTAGAATATTAAAGGAGGCTGATTGGTCCTAAGCCGGAGAAACATGATTAATCAATTCTTATTAGGCCTAAAGTTTGCCTAAGCGTCGTATGTATTGCCTGATTGTCTTAAAGGGTGAACATGTATGTTAATTTCCAGTTTTAAAAGGGATACGCGTATAGTTAACCATACTCGTATTATTAGATTAATCATGCTAATGAGGCATTTAACAGTTGTAACTCAAACAAGTATAAAACCCTAAATAACAGGATGTCTAATGCACATAGAAGTTCCTAAAACATGATCTCTAAATGCAAATGAGGATGCAGCAATAGCCTTATAATAGTTATTTGCTTGTTATTAACTGATCATGGTTACAAAATGAGTATGACAGGCTGAAAGTAAAGAACCTAGAGCAGGATCTCTAATGTATGAGATGCATGTCCTACACAGGTTATCTATTGCGCAGATAAGTAAATAAATCCTATAAGCATGTTTGCTACCCATTACTTAAACTAAGCATGCATAACCCCTATTTCACTATAACCCCAATCATTCGTTTACAAGTTATTACAAACCATTGATAGCCGAATTACAGTAATAAAAAGTAAAATAAGAAGTTATTCTATAGGAAGCCTTCAATCAGGTCCAATCTTCCAACGTCACTCCTTTCGAGTTTCACAGCCTTAACATGGTTAGGGTGCGGCAAAGCTCCCTAGGGCCCCATTGGGTCCCTGGCCAATACCAGCACCCAAAACACTTACCAAAATATTGGATAGGTGCAGTGGAATTACCATCCTTGTGTGTCAAAGTTCAGTGAGTACTCAGGGGAGCTCAAAGCAATGCTCACACGAAGGGGTAGGACCTAATTTCTAAGAGTAGCGAAGTGCAGGAAGGAGGGGAAAATTCGTAGTTTTAGAGTTTCAAAAATTGTAGAGTTGCACACAAGGGTAATGGGAAAAAGGACAAATAGATCACATAAATATCACCAAGGGACACAGAGACTTATGCAAACTCACTAAGCACGAGTACACAAAATCAAAGAGTTTTAAGAGACCCTGAAATAGTCGGATTTAGACACAAAAAGCAAGTAGTAACAGAATATAGTCATAACATGCAAGGTTAGGAGCAAACAATGGTCATGAGCATGCAAGTGTTAACAGGCAACCAAGGAGTCAATTACATGTTGCACAACAGAAGCATAGGTAGAAAACTATTAGGAATATAACACACTGAAAGAGTAATAACCACATTGGTTTTGGAACTTTGAAATTAATCAGAATATACCAGTAATAAGAGAATACAGCAGAATGCAAGAGCCAAGTATAAGCACAATATTAGCTTTAGCTTTTCAGCTGGCTAATAACAGTCAGGAGCAGGGAGCAACAATTGAGCAAAAGGGAAGTAGCACAAAGGAGAAAGCAATGTGTATTGCAGTGTGTGTTTGTGATATGCAATGTGTTCGTGTCTTGCAAAAGAGAATGAGGGGTACTTATAGTACTGAAGACGAGTAAACAAACAAGGTAGCAATCAGTAATTTAAGGAAGTGGTCAATCATAATCAAATCAGCATATAGACTCCCCTTTAATTAAGGAATCAAGGTCAAACGGTAATAAGCAGCTATTTAAAAGGAAAGAAATCACAAAGCATGGTATGATCACATAAGGAAACAGAATAAGGTATACAACAAAGACTAGGTACATTATACTTAATTAGGGAAATATGTTAGACGGGTCAATCAACATATTTGTGCACACATATGGGGCAGGATACTACTCTAATTCTAGAAAATAGTCCCCAAAAATAATGAACGAGACTGAAAACCTAACAGATCAGTACTAATTGAGGAAAGTATCCCATAAATTAAGGGAGCAATTCGAAATCAGTACCAAACTATAAGGAGAATACGCAAAATCACAATTTTAAGGCAAATATCACAGTCTTAAAGAGGGCTTGTAAGAATCAGTATAAATCACCATGTAAACAATTAGAGAAACCTTAAGCGAAGAACACAGAATGGTAGGGGAATGAAACATTATCAACAAAATTACAGCAAAGAACCCGGGATTCAGAGAAGAACCCAGAAGAACACACAAACAAGCAAACATGACGATAATACAAATATAAACCCTAAAGATAGGGTTTCTCCAACTTAAGCAAAATGTTTATAAATAGTACTGAGAATCATAACTCAGTACTCAAAAATTGAAGATAAAGTGTTTTTGAAAGGGGTTAAGAAACCCTAGTTTCAAAAAAGGGAACAAAAACGTTTAAAATTGGAATAATCATAACGATCAAGTAGAAAATAGTGCAAAACATAAAGGTATGAGTTAAAAATCGTTAAAAAATACAAAGATCTAAGAGGTTTGGGTCGAGATTAGGGTTTCTTAAGAAACTAGAGAGAGAAGTGAGAGAATCCTGGCTGTGAAACTTAAGAATAATGGTGTTTACATCACCGTCGAACAAAAACCTATTGGAGAAATGCCGTAAACAAACCCAAGCAAAGCTTCGGTGACCGTCTTGCATGGTGAAGACCCACGGAGTCTCAGGAATGAAAGGAACCGGTGAGATAAGACTTCAAGGCAGCTGGTGGTTGAAAGGGGTAAGGCTGGAGGTGGCCAGAGAGATGGTGAAAGCCATCGGAGAAGAAGAATCGGAAGGTTCTAGAGAGAAGGAGGAGATGAAGAGACGAATAGAGAGAGAAAGATCGGTCTCGAAGAGTGAAAGGGTTGGGGGTAGGTGATGATTTAATTGAGGAAAAGGGATCTGGGCTGTGGATCTTATTTGATCAATGGCTTAGATTAACTCGGAGCTAGGCCGGGTGGTTTCGAGATTAGGCTGGGTTAGTTTAGGTTTAATTAAATCTGATGGGGTGGGGTTAAATTGAGGCTAAAATTGCAATAATAATGGGCTATGCGTTAAATAGATAATTTTTCCTTTTATTTTATATAAAATAATCAAAATAATTTTAAAAACATTAATATAAAAATATTGAAAATGATTTTATGATTGATATTGTTAATCGTAATATAGGCTATAATTGCAATTATATGCAATTTCGCTTTAAAATATCAAATAAATTTGTAAAAAAAAATAAAAAAATTACCTCAATTATATTTTAGTATAAATATGAGAATGGAAATTAATTATTCGCGAAAATGATAATTTTAAGAGCAATTACTGAATTTTGTAATGCTAAAATAGACAATAAATTAATTTTAAAAATCTTAAAATTTAGGAAAAAATACCAAAACTCTTGGGTGTGCTTATATATGCATACACATGCTATTTTGAAAGTATTTTGAGTATAAAAATATATAAGGAAAAATTGGGTATCAACAGCTGCCCCTTTTTACCCGAAAAGGATAAAAGAGTTGTCGGGTAAAGATATGATGGCCAATTTTGACCGAAAGAAACGATTTGAAAAGTTTTGACCGAACTCTAGTTCCTGAGCTGCCTATATATCCCTGGTCTTATAGGAATCAGGTCATATGTAGTTCAGGATCCATTGACGGAATATGTCGATAAATATTTTGAAAGAATGGACGCGATGTTTAGGTTGAGAAAGGTGGTTAAAGTCTGATAGACTACGGGAACTGGAGCGGGATCACTCCGGATGAGATGGTTGTTGATAGCCGGTGTACCTGTAAATGAATAATATCAACAAATATTGTGCATAAATTTAAACGTGATGCAAGTTCCCATTGGACCATGAATGATGTCCTTGGACGGTTAGGATGACGTCCTTGGACCATGACGTCCTGGGCCATGAAGCGTATAATAAAGGATTCGCAGGCTATGAAATGATATTCTCGGGTCATGAGGATGATGCCTCCGAACCATAAATCCTTTTAATAATGATATGCAAAAGATAAATGTGGGGTCCTTAGGCCATGGCATGGCGTTCTCGGGCTATGAAAATGGTGCCTCTGAATAATGACGCCCTTGGATAATTTGGAGATGTTTCAGCCCATGAGAATGCAGAAGGTGGCGATCTTTCAGCCGATGCGAGACGTAAATGAAAGGTGGCGATATCTCAGCTGATGCAAGATTTAAATAAAGGTGGTGATATTCCAGCCAATGCAAGACGTAAACGAAAGGTGGCGATATTTCAGCCGATTCGAGATTTAAACAAAAGGTGGCAATATTTCAGCCGATGCGAGATTTAAATAAAAGTGGCGATATTTTAGCAATACAAGATTTAAATAAAGGTGGCGATATTTCAGCCAATGCAAGACGTAAACGAAAGGTGGCGATATTTCAGCCGAGGCGAGATTTAAATAAAAGTGGTGATATTTCAGTCATGCAAGAGAGAAAAGTGGCGATATTTCAGCTGATGCAGAATTCAAATAAAGGTGGCGATTTTTTAGCCTGTGTAGGGTTTAAATAAAGTGGCGATATTTCAGGCATGTAAGATGGAGACAGAGCTTAGTCTCGGAAGGTAGAAAGGTAGCTTTATGCAATGCAAGAAATGCAAATGGAGGTAGAGCTTAACCTCAGAAGGAAGAAATGTAGCCTTATGCAATGTAAGAAATGCAGATGGAGGTAGAGCTTAACCTCGGAAGATAGAAAGGTAGCCTTATGCAATGTAAGAAATGCAGATGGAGGTAGAGCTTAACCTCGAAAGGTAGAAAGGTAGCCTTAAGCAATGTAAGAAATGCAGATGGAGGTAGAGCTTAACCTCGGAAGGCATAAAGGTAGCCTTATGCGATGCAAGAAGTGTAAAAAGCGAGTAGTAGTAATATCCCTTAGCTGATAGTTTTATAGCTGATAGCTATATTGCTATATTGTGGCTGTTGGGGGTAGCGCGTACGGATAGCAATTGTGAATAGGTGATGGTTCTTGAGAGTTGTATTCCTGAGAATCGTGGGTATATAAACATATTTGCTGATTTTACGACTTGGCTTCCTGCATCCAAAGAAAAATTGTGAGTTTTGTAAAGGGGGGAAGGTTAGTTCATCTTCCCGTGGACTTCTCTTGTCCTGCTTGGGCTCCTATTTTCATTGGGGTAGCATCACTAAATAAAGGAATTTAGATAGTAGCCATGTATGATTTAGTAAAAAATGTAAATACATAATCAAAGATAATAGCTTTTCTTTTTTAGATGAGCCGACGATTGCGACGTGGTTTAAGACATTGCAACCTCTCTTGCTCCGTAATTTGAGGGTCTTCCTCAAAATTTTGCCCCAGTTTACTGGGCTGGTGTTTCCGGTGACTGCGTGCGACGACTGGCTGAAAATCAACTTCGGAATTTTAAGGGTCCTCCTCAAAATTCTGCCCCAGTTTCTGATAGCGGGAGAAATGAAAATTTTATTGAATTGTGACCGAACCCGTAGGGCTGCCTACTTATCCTCTCTTAAACAGGAATCAGGTCAGGCGTCGTTCAATTACATCATAAAGAAATCATAAATGGTACATATAGTATCGCTTCACTGCATCTGAATTGATCGATTTCGGCCAAACTTCTCCGTCCATTTCTGCAAGTATGAGGGCTCCTCCGGTTAGAACCTGGTGAACAATATGTGGACCTTGCCAGTTGGGAGAGAATTTCCCTTTGGCTTCATCTTGATGGGAAAAAATCTTCTTTAGCACCAGCTGCCCTGGTGTAAACTGTCTTGGCTTGACTCTTTTGTTGAAGACTCTGGACATTCTGTTCTGATACAATTGACCATGGCAAACTGAATTCATTCTCTTCCTATCTATAAGAGCTAGTTGCTCATAGCGACTTCTCACCCACTCTGCATCGTCAAGTTTTGTTTCATGTATGATCCTTAAGGAGGGAATTTCTACCTCGGTTGGAATGATCGTTTCTGTACCATAAACCAACATATATGGAGTTGTCTTGGTTGATGTGAGAACTGTGGTACGGTATCCCAATAAGGCAAATGATAACTTCTCATGCCATTGCTTATGCTTTTCTATCATTTTCCTTAGTATCTTCTTGATGTTCTTGTTGGCCTCTTTTATAGCTTCGTTCATTCGAGGCCTGTAGGCTGTAGAGTTCTTGTGTTTGATCTTGAAGGTTTCACACTTTGCTTTCATCAGATCACTATTGATATTGGAAGCGTTGTCAATAATGATCGGTTCTGGGATGCCAAATCGACAAACGATATGATCGCGAACAAAGTCTGCCACGACTTTCTTAGTCACTGCCTTATATGATGCTGTTTCAACCCATTTGGTTAAATAATCAATTACCACTAGAATGAACCTGTGCCCGTTTCATGCGGCAGGCTCAATAGGTCCAATAACATCCATTCCCCAAGCGGCGAACGGCCATGGCGAGCTTGTTGCAGTAAGCTCATTTGGAGGCACCTTTATCATGTCTGCATGTATCTGACGGCGACGACACTTTCGAACATACTGGATGCAGTCCATTTCCATAGTCATCCAAAAATATCCTGCCCGGAGTATCTTCTTTGCTAAGACAAAACAATTCATATGCGGACCGCAGGTCCCAGCGTGAACTTCTTCTAATAACCTGGATGCTTCCTTTGCTTCGACACACCTTAGTAATCCCAAATCGGGAGTCCTCCTATACAGGATTCCTCCATTGTGGAAGAAGTTGTTAGATAACCTCTAAAGTGTGTGCTTCTGAGTAGTATTTCCAAGTTCTGGGTATTCTCCCTTTGTCAAATATTCCTTGATATCATGAAACCAAGGCTTTTCGTCCGCTTCTTCCTCGACATGAGCACAATAAGCTGGCTAATCATAAATCTTTATCGGGATAGGATTAATGAAATTCTTATTAGGTGGCCAATGCATCGACAAACTCACTCTGGACCCCGGGAACGTGCTGGAACTCTATCTTTGTGAACCTCTTTCCCAACTCCTGAACATGATACAAATATGGGAGTATCTTGGAATTCTTAGCTGCCCATTCTTCTTGGACCTGATGTATAAGCAGGTCTGAATCTTCGATCACTAGCAATTCCTGAATGTTCATGTTGATGGCCAACTTGAGCCCTAAGATGTAGGCTTCATATTCGGCCATGTTGTTGGTTCACGAGAACCTGATCTTGGCAGACACCAGATAGTGCTGACCTATTTCTGAGACTAAAACCGCTCCTATACCAATTCCCTTGAAATTTGCTACTCCGTCGAAAAACATTCTCCAACCATCATAGGGTTCTGCAATATCTTCTCCTATGAATGATACATCTTCGTGGTGTACCAAGCCCGAATCGAGGAAAATGATTGACTCTATATTATAGTCCGCGAACCAAAAATCTGGATAAGGAATTCTGTTAACCCGGGAGAAGGTGTTAGGCATTCCCGAGTTCCGTGGTTCTAGCACGGTCGCTCAACTGACATATTCAGCTTAATTATCTGATTTTAAACAATTAGGAACCTATGTGCAAATTTTAAACTTTAACCACTTTTATTATTTTTTTTTAAGAGAATTGCAACGTTGTTAAAATACGTCTCGAACCACGTCACATAAATGCACCCATAGTTTTTGGCATATTTTAATATCGTTGAGATTTGGATTTTGGGTCACATAAATGTGCACCCGAGTTTAAGAAGGTAAAATTATTAAATAACGTGCCTAAAAGAAACTAACGTGTTTGTTAATTTTGCAAAGGATATGAAAATTAGCTAGGTGGCATGCCTCATATTCTAAATATTTTAAAGACATAATTATATAGGGCCAAGCATTTGAAATTTTGTTGGGCTTGGACCACCTCTATTCTAATTTTAAAAGAAATTCAAGTTATGTTTTGGAGGGCCATAAATCATTTGTGTCACTTAATATGGCCCACCTCCTAATTGTTAAAGGAATTTAATCATTTAATACTAAATACGGTTAAAATCATAAGTCATTAATTAAAGGCTCACACGGGAAGGGAACTAGTTATTCTACACGAAGAAACTAGCGGCCCAACGTAGCTAGATTAATCTCAATCTCGTTTGAAGGGAATTGTTTAATTTGGGCCCGATGATGAGCCCAAACTCCTGAAGGCATATTATTTACATTTTTTGGATGGGTTTTAACATCGAATCCCCATGATACCAAGAGGACGCCTTATGCTAAGCAGTTCCAGAAGGCCAACGCTATGGCCTGATGCTAAGCGAATCCAAAACACTGATACACTGATGGAAGTTAACTACAAAGCTATTTAAATATCACCAAATTCACATAATAAGTACTCATGTCACAGAAATCAATGCTTGTAAATCATATTAAACATATAACCATTTTTCATGTATTGAAAACACTAACTTCACAGGTCAGTGAGATAGTACTGCTATGCTATTTTGTTATAACAGGTAGTGATATTTTAACAATAAAAACAATACAGTTTTTGAAAGCAATTGACAGACTCATTTTAACGACACATACTATGGGCAAACATTGCCTTCCAGATCTCCAAATCAGATTAAAACTAAGTTTGAGGCCTTAAACCAAAATAGAGTTTCATACAACACTAATAACATGCTTGTTTTTAACCAACTGAAACACAGGCCATATCAAAAACACCAACTCTTTTAGACTAAAACCAAACGAAATTCAAAATATACCCAAACTGCAAATACAACTATGACTTTCAAAACTAAAGTATGAATGATTCTCAGCAGTAAACTCCCAAATCTAGAACCATGTATTCAATATCAAGCATGAATTAGAACAATCAAAGTCCATGGTTCACTTATTGACGCAGATTCAGAATGTTACGCCAAGTCACTTTCACCTACTTAGTTTCAAAGGAAAGAAAAAAGTCCTGAATAACATCTACAACTAGGAATCTAATACAAAACACGTAAGTCATAAAAGAAAAATGGGAGTTCAGCTTCAAACAGGATCTTCATTTAACCAAACTTTATATCTTTACATATATCAGCAATCATGCCTCAACCATGAGCTTAGGAAATACCTTGAGACTTGAAAGAAAACAGAAAAGGGTAGTGAAAGCAAAGAACAACAGCAGCAACGGAAATCAGCAGCAACCACACAGCCCTGATTTAGTGAATGAAACCAAGAAATTGACTCAAAACCCAATGGAACAGCAGTTTCAACGCAGTTTGATCAGAAATTAACCAAGAGAATCCAATGGAACAGTACTTTTCCTTTTATATTTCTAGGTCTCTCTCTTGTGTTTTTCTCTCCCTATTGCCTTCTCTCAGATTTTCAGAATGTCTTAATGTCAGACCTCTCAATATGTCCTCTGTATCTTAGTATATATCAGATTGTCTGTCCAAGTATCCCCATCTGTGAATGTACTGCCTGTTTTTATACCCAAAACTTAAACCTTTTCCAGCTCTTAAGAGCACTTAACACCTGTAATTTCAATTTTTTAATATTTCCCCCATGTTCTCTGATTTCCCAACTCTAAGGTACTTAACAGGTTGTCATTTCCAGTACTGATACCCATTTTATCAATTAAACCCATTATTTTATTTTATTGGTATGGGCACACCTGTATTTTAATTCTGGAATGCCCTAACATCCAGTGTTGGATACCACTTAGTTCCAATTCCCAAATTAATCTCCCTTAATCCTGTGTTATCACATTGTAATATGGGTCAATTCATGGGACAACTAACCCAAAACTGAATTGGAATTATAAACCTTCAGCCCAAACATAGTTAACCCAATGTTTCTAAATAAAAATGAAACAAATACCAAAATATTAAACAAATCGATCTTCTTTTCTTTTATCCGGTGATTGAACTAAAATTACTAACTATTGAGATTGATTAGTAACTAGACTAATTAAACAGATTAACTAAAGTGAAAGCTTTCTTAAACTAATCATGCATAAAAGGACGACACTAGAACACTTAAGAAATTCAGATGAAACAAATAATACTACGAGAAGAAAAAAATGGAGGAAAAAAAACAAAGAAAACTGAGAAAATACGTGAAAAATAGAAGGACTTAGAATAGCTTGACCCCCCCATCCATTTCTTGACTAAAACAGTCTTTAACCGGGTGTTTTCGTGTGAAGACACACGGTCAAAGGCCATTATAGCATAGAATCATCGAAAGCCCCATTGAATTTTGGGTTGGTGAATTTAGGGTTTCTTTTGATTTGAGATTCGAACATCTCTGGTCTGATTCGAGGGAAAAGGGGTATGGATTGGGTAAGGGGAGGTCATGGGGGTTATAGGGTGTTACTTTGGTACTGGTTGGGAGAATTAAGGTTTTTGCTCTGAACTTCAATTCAATATTCGAAGAGCTTGGCTGAGATTCGAAGGAAAATGATGGTGGATCGGAGATGAGGAGGTTATGGTGGACCTACGGTGTAAATTTGGAGGTATTTGGCCACCGTCCGCCAGCAGAGGCAATTTCTGGCCGGTGGTTTAACGGCGGAGGGTGGTGGTGAGTTCCTAAGGTCTCTAGGGGTGTGGAGACGATGAGATGGGGGGATTTGGCTTGGGGGCGGGGTCTATTTGGAAATATATATATATATATAGGAAATAGTGGAATGAATCCAGGCCGTTCGATCTGATGAGATCAACAGCTTGGATCAATTCATTAATGGAAACGACATCGTTTCGTTATCATCAAGACCAGATCGGTCTTAGGATGGGAACGGGTCGGGCCGTGGGGAATCATACTGGACCATCCTATCAAATGAAATGAACGGTTCAGATCAACAAGCCTGAAACGGCATTGTTTCATCGATGCTGGAGACGGACTGAACCGTTCGATCTAATGAGATCGACGGTCCAGATTGAATGTGACCACAACGATGTCATTTGGTTTTCTTTGAAGACGGACTGGATTTGTGAATTGGGTTTAGGCTGGTGTATATTTGGTTTGGGCTGGTTGATTTAAATTAAAAATAGCCCAACTAATTTCGTTTCTTTCATCAATTAAAATCAAAATCCTAGATTAAACTACAAAAATCCAAATTAACTAAAAATGTTAAGTATCTCTGAATAATAATTATTATTAATAATTAAATACCAAATTAAAAGAAAATCACAGGATTTAACACTAAACACTAAAATGTAAACTATGCTATTTTTTGTGAATCTTTTCATTTTTGCAAAACAACACTTGCTTAATTAATCTTAGTTGTAAAGTTAAATCCTAAATGAAAATGACACTTATTTTTGTGTTTTTTCATTAATTTATACAAATAAACATGCACACACACAAATAAATACAATAACTGAAAACCACAAAAATTCACAAAATTTCACACAAAGAAAAATTGTTTTATTTTGAATTTTATGGGAATAATTCGTATAGGCAAAAATCACGTGCTCAGAACAGTAATAAAAAGTAAAATAAGAAGTTATTCTATAGGGAGCCTTCAATCAGGCCCAATCTTCCAACCTCACTCCTTTCGAGTTTCACAGCCTTGACATGGTCAGGGTGCGGCAAAGCTCCCTAGGGCCCAATTGGGTACCTGGCCAATACCAGCACCCAAAACACTTACCAATTTGTTGGACAGGTGCAGTGGAATTACCATCCTTGTGTGTCAAAGTTCAGTGAGTACTCAGGGGTGCTCAAAGAAATGCTCACACGAAAGGGGTAGGACCTAATTTCTAAGAGTAGTGAAGTGCAGGAAGGAGAGGAAAATTCGTAGTTTAAAGAGTTTCAAAAATTGTAGAGTTGCACACAAGGGTAATGGGCAAAGGGACAAATAGATCACATAAACATCACCAAGGGACACAGGACTTATGAAAACTCATTAAGCACGAGTACACAAAATCAAAAGAGTTTTAAGAGACCCTGAAATAGTCGGATTTAGACACAAAAAGCAAGTAGTAACAGAATATAGTCATAACATGCAAGGTTAGGAGCAAATAATGGTCATGAGCATGCAAGTGTTAATAGGCAACCAAGGAGTCAATTACATGTTGCACAACAGAAGCATAGGTAGAAAACAATTAGGAATATAACACACTGAAAGAGTAATAACCATATTGGTTTTGGAACTTTGAAATTAATCAGAACATACCAGTAATAAGAGAATACAGTAGAATGCAAAAGCCAAGTATAAGAACAATATTAGCCTTAGCTTTTCAGCTGGCTAATAACAGTCAGGAGCAGGGAGCAACAATTGAGCAAAAGCGAAGTAGCACAAGGGAGAGAGCAATGTGTATTGTTGTGTGTGTTTGTGATATGCAATGTATTCGTGTCTTGCAAAAGAGAATGGGGGGCACTTATAGTACTGAAGACGAGTAAACAAACAAGGTAGCAATCAGTAATTTAAGAAAGTGGGTATCAATCATAATCAAATCAGCATATAGACTCCCCTTTAATTAAGGAATCAAGGTCAAACGGTAATAAGCAGTTATTTAAAAGGAAAGAAATCACAAAGCATGGTATGATCACATAAGGAAACAGAATAAGGTATACAATAAAGACTATGTACATGATACTTAATTAAGGAAATATGTCAGACAGGTCAATCAACATGTTTGTGCACACATATGGGGCAGGATACTACTCTAATTCTGGAAAATAGTACCCAAAAATAATGAACAAGATTGAAAACTAAGAGATCAGTACTAATTGAGGAAAGTATCCCATAAATTAAGGAAGCAATTCGAAATCAGTACTAAACTATAAGGAGAATGCGCAGAATCACAATTTTAAGGCAAGTATCACAGTCTTAAAGAGGGCTTGTAAGAATCAGTATAAATCACCATGTTAACGATCAGAGAAACCTTAAGTGAAGAACACAGAATGGTATGGGAATGAAACATTAGCAACAAAATTAAAGCAAAGAACCCGGGATTCAGAGAAGAACCCAGAAGAACACACAAACAAGCAAACATGATGATAATACAAATATAAACCCTAAAGCTAGGGTTTTGCCAACTTAAGCAAAATGTTTAGAAATAGTACTGAGAATCATAACTCAGTACTCAAAAACAGAAGATAAAGTGTTTTCGAAAGGGGTTAAGAAACCCTAGTTTCAAAAAGGGAACAAAACATTTATAATTGGAATAATCGTAACGATCGAGTAGAAAATAGTGCAAAACATAAAGGTATGAGTTAAAAATCATTAAAAATATAGAGATCTAAAGTTTTGGGTCAAGATTAGGGTTTCATAAGAAACCAAAGAGAGGAGTGAGAGAAACCTGGCTGTGAAACTTAAGAATAATGGTGTTTACAGCACCGTCGAACAAAAACCCATCGAAGAAAGGCCGAAAACAAACCCAAGCAAAGCTTCAGTGACCGTCTTGCATGGAAAAGACCCACGGAGTCTCAAGAATGAAAGGAACCGGTGAGATAAGGAGGCTAGTGGTTGAAAGGGGTGAGGTTGGAGGTGGCCGGAGAGATGGTGAAAGCCATCGAAGAAGAAGAACCATAAGGTTCTAGAGAGAACGAGGAGAGGAAGAGACAAATAGAGAGAGAGAGAGAGAGAGAGAGAGAGAGAGAGAGAGAGAGAGAGACTGGTCTCAAAGAGTGAAGGGTCGGGGGGTAGGTGATGATTTAATTAAGGAAAAGGGATATGGAACGTTGATCTTATTTGATCAACGGCTCAGACTAATTCGGAGCTGGGCCGGGTGGTTTAGTGATTGGGTTGGGTTGGTTTAGGGATTGGGCTAGGTTAGTTTAGGTTTAATTAAATCTGATGGGGTGAGGCTAAATTGAGGCTAAAATTGCAATAATAATGGGCTATGCGTTAAATAGCCAATTTTCCCCTTTTATTTTATATAAAATAATTAAAATAGTTTTAAAAATAAATTTAAAGCATTGAACTAATTAATATCATATAAACATTAATCTAAAAATACTGAAAATAATTTTATGATTGTAAAATGTTGTTAATCGTAATATAGGCTATAATACAATTGCATGCAATTTAGCTTAAAAATATTAAATAAATTTGTAAAAAAAATATGTAAAAATTATATCAATTATATTTTAGTGTAAATATGAGAATGGAAATAAATGACTCACAAAAATAATAATTTTGAGAGCAATTAATGGATTTTGTACTGCTAAAATAGACAATAAATTGATTTTAAAAATCTTAAAAATTAGAAAAAAAATACCAAAACTCTTGGGCGTGCTTATATATGCATACACATGCTATTTTGAAAGTATTTTGAGTATAAAAATATATGAGGAAAAATTGAGTATCAACAGGGGGCAATAGGGAAGTTATCTAAAATAGGGGTTCTCCTAGGGTTAGGGTTTGATGAAGTCATGGCAAAGAAGATTAAAGTGAATAAGAGATTTGAAGAATTAAAGTATTCAATACACTTTATGTGGTAAAAGACAAGTAAAGAAATTATATTTATACTGATGGGTAACCGGCAAAAGGAAAAAGTACAACGATGGAAGAACCATAATAATGATAACTGACACTGCGTGAATAGGGAAGCCGAAAAGGAAGCCTATCAAAGTGCTGCAAAACTCTAGAACCAATAAGAGGGTGACACGTGTGTAACGCATTAAATGAAAGTGACAATTGAAGCGTCAATTTTGTCATAGCATTAATGGTGACGAAAATTCTCTTTTAATGAAATTCACTTCTCAAATATTCAACTGATGAGTAAATGGAAAGTGGGGGGACTATCTGTATTGAAAAAAATTATATTTATATATAAAAGTGATGTGTCAAGACACGTGGATTGGTCAAATGGTCAAAGAATCACAATTATCCACGGATCAAGAGTTACAACAGATACGAGCAAGGAAAGAGGAAGAGGCACGGGACATTAGATATGTGACACGGCGCCCGTACCTATTTAAGTCATTTATATCCGAGAATCAGAAGGAATGAATCTGACAATAGAAAAGAGTACAAATACGGCATTTAATGGGCATTAAATGTTGAATACGTTAAGAGAATATTTTTTACATGTAATAATTGTGTAACGTAGCATTCAATGTCTTTAGTTACTCATAATAGCCTCATTATGATTCAAACAAAACGTATATTCTCAAAGGTACCTATAAAAAGGAGATATATGATCAGTTTTAGGGACTCGAAACACTATTGAAATATACATTGGTTTACTTATTTTTCTTGATTATCATCCTGCAATCTAGAATTAATTCTTTTTATTCATTTTCTCGATTATCAGTAACCCGGGTTCTTCTAAATTCTAGCTTTGACTAAAATTTTATTTTTTAGTTAAACAATTCCTAGTGTTGAATTTAATTTCTTTTGCTAGCATTAGTATTTATTTGAACTTTATTTAAGTTACTATATTTTGGGCTATAGAATTTATTTTACTATTCAAGAATGTTAAGTCCAAACTTGAAATAACACGTTAAAAGATAAAATTATAAAAAAAAAGTTTAAGAAATATTTATAAATTACGTGTGACGACCCGGCCCGTCGTCACGAGAATTACCGCCCCGTTTTCCCCTTATTGTGCTGTTTCACGTTCTATATCAGTATTAGAGTCTATGAGGTGAATTTGGACTGATTCTGGTTGGAAATAAGACATATAGCCTTTTAGAAAGGAGTTTGTTTCAGAAAAGTCAACCGGAAGTTAACTATGTGGTTAGAGGGCTCGGATGTGAATTTTGGTGGTTCGGTTAGCTTCGGGAGGTGATTTATGACTTAGGGGAGCGATCGGAATTGAATTTGGAGGTCCGGTGTAGAAATAGGCTTGAATTGGCGATGTTGGAATTTTGGCGGAATC